>PVKC010003543.1:0-38626 GCA_004027635.1 Crocidura indochinensis | reverse complement strand
TTTTTTTTTTCTAAAGTTGGGCAAAACCCAGCAGTTCGTTCAGAGCTTACTCTGCACGTATGAATCACTTTTATCCGTCCCAAGAATAGTATTGTATTCCAGGTATAACTTATTTTTAAAGTTATTTTCTTAATCAGGAAAGAAAATTACTGAACGGATTATAATAAGTAATGTTCAAGGACTACTTCTGGTATAGAGCTTGAGAGTTGCAGCCAGAAGTATTCACATTATTACATGGTAGTAGATATTGAGCCTGATCTTCCTACAGGCAAAACATTCACTCTAGCTCTTTGACTTATCTTCCCGGCCCTTAAAATTATGGAATTTGAAAAAAAAAAAAAAGGATGATATTCCTCAATTATTTTGTAGAAGGCTAAAATTGTAACTACCTTGAATAACCCTAGGCTCTTGTTCATTTCAACAAGAATCAAAAATTACTAGTTAAATTTAATATTATTCATTTTTTTGTATTGGTGTCACAACCAAAAGTGTTCAGCATCTACTTCTCGCTATCCAAGGATCACTTCTGGGATCCACTTCAAGGATCACTTTGAGGACCTTATGTACTCCGGCTAGGCTGCATGCAATTCCCTCTGTCCCTCACATATAATTTCAGATATCATTTGGAAGATTTGTTATATTTGGATAGGGAGTGAATCTAAAGCCTCTTTTAAGATAGCTAACACTTGCATTAAAATGCTTTTAAAGATTCCCTGTATTAGAATGAAAATGATATTTAAACTTATATTTTTATATCATCCTATTTTAAACAGGATAAAGACTGCGTAGTATCTGTCTTATCCTATTTGTATTTGGTACAGTGCTTGCTTTGTTATGTCATAGCTCCAATGCAAAATTAAGCATCTTCTTTTATTATCAAAAATTATTTTTGGGGGGGCGGTGAGGTGGCGCTAGAGGTAAGGTGTCTGCCTTGCAAGCGCTAGCCAAGGAAAGACTGCGGTTCGATCCCCTAGCGTCCCATTGCCAAGGGCAATTTCTGAACACTTAGCCAGGAGTAACCCCTGAGCATCAAAAGGGTGTACCCCCAAAAAAACTAAAAAAAAAAAAATTAAAAAAATTATTTTTTTAACCAGAATTTCTTTTTCTCACCCTACATTTGTGCTTGAGAAGTAGCTGTAGATGTTGCTACTACAGATGTGTCACCAGTTTTACAAACTTGAGTTCTTCAAAACTGTCTCCTCAAATTATAGTGTACAGAACCTGAGAGATAATCTAGCAAGTAAGGCATTTGCTTTTTGGCTAGGCTTGATTCCTGGCACCCATTATTGACCCTTGAGCATTTCCAGTAGTAATTTTGTGTGTGGAGTGAGGGCTAAGTTCTGAGCATTTCTAGATGTGACCCCAAAATAATAACTGTAATAAAAATCATACTATGTATAGATGACTTTATTTTTTGAAGTGTTAATAGATAATAAAAACATATTCCAGATGGACTTTTTTTTTGAGGAAGTCAATACTTGCTAAAGTGGAATTAACATTATTCATTTTTATTATTCATTTTTATTATTCTTATGAAGAAATAATAAACTGTAACTATAACTGAGAACATGATAGGATTTAAAATAATTTGTGGTTAGAGGTATTATCATAAAAGAACTCTATTATTTAAAATAATCTATAATTAAGATATTGTTTCTTGATGTTCTACTGTTGTGCTGTCTCTCCAGCCCTCTAGCTTTATATATATATATATATATATATATATATATATATATATATTTTATTTTATTTTATTTTGGTTTTTGGGCCACACCCAGTGGTGCTCAGGGGTTACTCCTGGCTCCATGCTCAGAAATAGCTCCTGGCAGGCACGGGGGACCATATGGGACACCAGGATTCGAACCAACCACCTTTGGTCCTGGATCGGCTGTTGCAAAGCAAATGCCGCTGTGCTATCTCTCAGGGCCCTTTAGCTTTATATTTTAAAGTATTTTCTAACTTACTGAATTTGTCTTATCTTACTTATTGACTTGTTTGTTTTTTTAGGGTTACAACTAGTAGTAGTCTTCTGGCTCTGCCTTGGGAATTATTTCTGGTGGAGTTGGGACCCTCTGCACTGCTGGGGTAAAACTTGGATCTGTCACATGGAATATAAACACCTTACTAGCTTACCTACTGCACTGACTTTTGGTTCAGTACAGGGGAAAAGCCAGTAGCCTCTTATCTTGTAATGTCAATATGTTATTATTTTGAATGACATTTTTATAGAGGTCTGCTTTTCATTTGACTTTGGGCTTGTTGAATAAACATCAACTTAATCACTCATAATTTTTTTTTATCACATTGCTGACTATATAAAAGACATGTCAATGTTCTTAGAATTAATTGATGGGGAAATTCTTTTCTTTTGGTACCTACAAGACCTGGCAGTGCTCAAAATTTGCTCCTGACTCTTTGTTCATGGATCAGTCCTGGTAGTGTACAAAGGATCACATGAAGTGTCAGAGATTGAACCCAGGCTGGGATCATACAACCACCTCCAACCGGAAATTATTACTTAATTTAAAAATTTAAGATGTAATTGATAAAATCTACCAGAAGGATAGTAGTAGTTCTGGGCCTTTTCAATTAGAAAATTTTATTCCCTATACTAGGATGTTGTATATCTGTGACTTTGTCATAGTCAGGGAATATGGGCTATGACTATATGCTTCTTGTTGAAGAAACTAGAATTAGTAGCATCAGGTTGGGCTTCCTAGAAGTCGGTTTCTTGATCTCTCTCTTTTGCTGGTAAATTATTTCCTACTTCT
This sequence comes from Crocidura indochinensis, assembly GCA_004027635.1. Lineage (NCBI taxonomy): Eukaryota > Metazoa > Chordata > Mammalia > Eulipotyphla > Soricidae > Crocidura > Crocidura indochinensis. The sequence continues at coordinate 35,855 of PVKC010003543.1, read as the reverse complement.
TACCTGAATTTTTATGTTTTACTTTGTATGTGAAAAGTGATATGACATTGGATAAGACTAAAGATTAAGTAAACTATATCTTAACTGACAGTACTGCATCCTTGACTTGCTGCTTACCCTGTTTTCTAATCATATTCCCTTATATAACATTTTTCTAATATGTAGAGATTGCTGTCGCTGCTTTGGTGTTTCTGCAGCTGTAGACTCCCCTGGTATCTTTTTCTCTTCAGCTATCTACTGAGAATTCTTTCTAAACATTAGATATTTAGAGATATCTCTTATAATCAGCCTATAAAATATAATGCTATGAGAGTCAGAGAAATATCTCCATGAACTGGGAGCAAGTACTTTGTGTAAAGCAGTCCCAATTTGATCCGTGAATCTGCTCTTGATCCTCAGAGTACCTCCAGTAGTGGGCCCAGGAGAGACACTGAATAGTGCAGTTTGTGGTTCCCAAATCATAAAACAACAATGAAGATTAAAAACTGACTAACCCATATATAATCTGTAAACATATCTATGTAATGCTATCTTCTCATATTCTTGCATCATTTTTCTTTAATAGTCGCTGAAAAGTTAATGTATGCTTTCATCAAGTACCACTTGTATATAAAAATATAAGGGATTTGTCCTCTTCTATGTGCCGTGTTCGCACAATTACCTGCTTTATAGCATCACCATGACATTACTTTTTGGTCTAATAAATGAATGGTTAAGAAAATTCTTGTATTAAGAACCAAACATGATTTACATGTGGGTGTCTCAGGTTTAAACAATGGAACTGTATTGTTCCCTGAACCTCACATGATCTCTAGAAAATATTAGTTCTGACCCAAACGAAAATAAGAATAAAACAAAAAACTAAATCAAACTAAAAAAAAAAACCTGTGTGTGGCTACAAATGGTAAAATATTAGGAGGAAGATGTAAGATTTTTCAATCATACATACAAAATAAGAGAAGTACTAGCCTCTTTCTTGTCTCTATAATCATTCTTTTAATGCAAAGAAATTAATATTTGTCTATATAGTTCTCTTTCTTCAGAAAGCAAATAGCTAATCCTCTACATTAAGTATTTCAACTCTTGGGCCCAGAGAGATAGCACAGCAGTGTTTGCCTTGCAAGCAGCCGATCCAGAACCTAAGGTGGTTGGTTCGAATCCCGGTGTCCCATATGGTCCCCTGTGCCTGCCAGGAGCGATTTCTGAGCAGATAGCCAGGAGTAACCCCTGAGCACCACTGGGAGTGACCCAAAAACCAAAAAAAAAAAAAAAAAAAAAAAAAAGTATTTCAACTCTTGAAGTTAAAACTAAACTAAAATTTGAATTGTTTGTCTGTGCAAGAAAATATTAGCAGACTGTTATTATAATATCCATACTGATTTGCCAATGAAAAATTTAGTTTTAAAAAGAACATAGTGTTTATGAACATTTAAAGATCTAAGTCTTATATTGCATTCAGCCTTTCCATTTGTCTCTTTGAATATATTTAATTATTTTCATGTAATTCCTTTGCTGTTGGATAGGAGGAGATTAATAATTAAAAATTAAGTTTCACTAAAATGTTGGTATGTTTAAGTACACACATTTTCAACAATGACATCATGAGTAATGTTTAAGTAATGTATGCTACAAAGAAAAATTTAATCAATTGCTACAACCTGGTATTTCCTTTTATGTATGAACATGAAAAACTATAATTTTTCTGCATAGCTCAAGTTAAAATATAGCAAAATGTGCAAATAATTGTAGAAAATGTTCCATAATGGGTATCTTGATAAATTATTTCATTTTTTGGTTTGATTTTGCAGACACATGCAAAATCTCATCGAGTTAGTGAAATGACCTTAAAAGGCTCATAGAACTGATAAATTGCATCTATAATTTCCTATAAGGATATTGAAAAGATGTTTAAAATAGCCATGATGTATTACTATTATAATTTCTCTATAAGTAATTCCTGTTACTTTAATATAGCATAATTGAGAATGCATATTTTCTGTATAAAGCTAATTTAATATCATCTCTTGTCTGCCCCAATAAAAATCCTACTTTCCAAAATTTTTGTATGAAGAACTAAACTTCTGATGTGGGTTTAGCTCAGAGTACTAATTATATCTTTAAAGATTCTAATTGAATAGAGCAATATCTATGGCTACATTGGGTTTCTCTACCAACAGTAGTTAAAATGCGTTATATGCACCTTTCCACTTCACAAACATAACTGATAAAGTGATTTCAGGGATTATAAAACTTATTTTTTTATCTCAGAACATCTTTGTGAGAAATATATTGATTATAAACCTTTCCAGAACCTATGCTCTCTAAAAGAGTTTTCTGTGCCTATGGTATCTTTTTTTTATGTATAATCTTGTAATTGAACCACTCAATATTCAACTAAGTATTTGAATTATTACTGAAGAAGTAAATAGAAAAACACAGTGTTATTTACAAATGTATTGAACACCCACAAGAATGAGGATTAATAGTATGTAAGAGTGGTAAGAGACCTTAAATATATACAATTCAAGATGTGACGTGGAATCAAGGTACTTAAATAAAGATATTATAGAAGAAAAAGAAAAAAAGATGGCACTTATGGAGATTTTATAAACATTTGCTGTTTTGTGTAATTGTGATTGAAAAAATAAATTCATTCTGTGTTTTATTGGATTACCTAGCTTTCAATTCAAGTGCATATTTGATGTTGTAGCTTTTCTATGCCATTTTAGGTCTACTTCCCTTTTATTTATTTATTTTTATTTTTATTTTTTGGTTTTTGGGTCACACCCGGCAGTGCTCAGGGGTTACTCCTGGCTCCATGCTCAGAAATTGCTCCTGGCAGGCACGGGAGACCATATGGGGCACCGGGATTCGAACCGATGACCTTTTGCATGAAAGGCAAACACCTTACTTCCATCCTATCTCCCGGGCCCCTACTTCCCTTTTTTTTTAAGGCAGCATAAAGAATTGGCTCTAATGCAATCTTACGAAGTATAGAAAATGTAGTCCTTATGAGAGTGGCATCTGAAATATTTTCCAGTTATTCTAAAAGTAGTGAAGTTAACATTTTGCAAAGAACATAAAATTAAAGGACGTTTTTCTTTTACCAATTAAAGATCTACCACGTTTATTTTTTTAGTTTAAAGTTTTTAGCTTAAAGATATACCAAATTCATTTTTTCATTGATTGTTTTAGTTACTTACCAAACTTCTGAAGTATTTACAGCAGAGTCCATGATGGTTTGTAGATTGCTGAAAAGACAGTACCTATGAATTAGTTTTTCATAATGAAGAGCCATCTCTCTTAAATATTGGTTTTCTACGAAAAAATGAGATGGGAACTGCCATCTGCCACATTTGTGGCATACACTGTTTACCTCTTATCAGGTCATTATTTTATTGTGAGGGGCTAAGTGACCTGTACCATATTGTGCTTTCAGCATTCATATTTCACACCTGACAGGTCTCAGGAGACGATATATGGTGCTGGGAATCAAACCCAGGTTGGCCGTATCTAAGGCAAACACCTAACCCACTGTACTACTTCTTAGGACCCTAAGGCCCTTGTCTTATTAAGACAAAAGGGAAGTTGGTGTCTTCCATGGGCTACACACTCTGATACTAATCTCTATGGCCCTTCAGGAAATTCTTTCTAGAACATAACTTATATTTTCAAAATCTGTTTTATACTAAGGGGATATTTTGTTGTTGTTGATATTGTTTTGTTTTGTCTTTTTGAGCACACTTGGCCTAGCTCAGTGGTTACTCCAGTCTCTGCACTCAGAAATTATACCTGTAGGTTCAGGAGACAATATGGGATTTCGGGGATTGAATCTGGCTCTGCCACATGCAAGACAAATGGTCTTCCTGTGTGCTATTACTCTAGCCCTAAGGTAAGATTGCTTTATGAGTGCCAGCATGCACATATTTTAGAAGTACACTGTTACCATCCTATGCCTCCCTCTAGGTGTCAATATCTTCACTCATTGTTCATTGTTTCGCCCTACATCTTCTCTTCATTCATTCTTTTTTTTTTTTTTTTTTGGTTTTTGGCCACACCCAGTGACACTCAGGAGTTACTCCTGGCTATGCGCTCAGAAGTCGCTCCTGACTTGGGGGACCATATGGGAAACTGGGGGATCGAACCACAGTCCGTCCTAGGCTAACGCAGGCAAGGCAGGCACCTTACCTCCAGTGCCACCGCCTGGCCCCCTTCTTTTCATTCATAAAGCTCAATTTTATTTGTTTATTTTCTTTGGACTTTCTAAATGGTAGTCAAGGTGCTGGGAGCCTATCTCATGAGTTCTCTGTCAACCTGATCCTTGGTTCAGTGAGAGCTGTGATGTTGATCCCTATGGTGCCAGGGATTCCCTATCCTAGTCTGCCAATATTAAGGGGCCTGCAGGGCTATATTGCATGCCTATCATGGGTCAAGCCAGGATTTTGCAACCACATGCAAAACCACATGCAAAAAGTGTACCTTACAGCTCCTAGATCTCTCTGGCACACACCCAATTTTATTCTCATAAGAGTTTGTTTTCAGTGGCCACTGACTGTCCTTTTGCTTTGTCTATTTATAAACCTCACATGAATCATGCCATCTGGAATTTTGTCTCTCTTCTTCTCACCTTAGCTTAATCCTGTCAAGTTCAATCCATGTTGTAGCAAAAGACAAGAATTAATTTTTGAGTTGAATTCTGTTGTGTTATGAACCATTTATCCTTCATTTGGTAACATTATTATTTTTTTTGTTTTGTTTTTTTTGGGCGACACCCAGTGACGCTCAGGTGTTACTCCTGGCTATGTGCTCAGAAGTCGCCCCTGGCCTGGGGGACCATATAGGGCACGGGGGATTGAACCTCGGTCTGTCCAAGGCTAGCTCGGTAAGGCAGACACCTTACCTTTAGCGCCACCGCCCGGCCCCTGGTAACATTATTTAAGTGAAATAATTGAAGTTGTCTAAGTAAGACAAGAAAGATTAGAAAAGCCAGAGTTAAAACATGAACTGACTCTAAAGAGACTCTCCTAGTTTTTAGCATGCATTATTTTATGGCAAATATTTAGGAAGCAGCTTCCATAGAGCTTAACAGGCCATATCTATATAATTAATAGGGAGTGAATACCTAAAAAATAGCATTTGAAATATTTTGGCTGACAGGTTACTATGACTGTTTAGGTTTTTCAGCAGTGGAACATTTTCTCATATAAGCATTTCCATTGACTAGCCTGGGACCCATTTTAGAAACAAGCCGATCTTAATTCTGATGGAGGCAAGGATTTACTTGCTGCAAAACTTGCTAGAAAGAAAACACGGTGTTGGAATTTTGTTTGTGATTGATAAAATAAAAATATGTGCATAGGTGGCTTTGTTTAAAATTTGTTCAAGTTTTTGGCATCATAACTGTAGGTAGGATTCAAAAGTTTTAATATGAAATGATTCATTCTGGGAAAAGCCATTCTTAGCAAGATAGGATTAATGTAATGTCATTAATTTTATGCAAATAAAATATTGCTGTAGAAGTCATGGTTTATTTCCCAAGAAATTATCAACTTGGGATCATGATAAGTGGCATATATAGAATGAAATGATATTTATAATACTTTAAAAACACAAACACATATATCCTTGCCCCTCAAAATGTATTTACATTCTGGCTAATGATCCCAGTTTCTTTGTTGTATACATATATAAATGGTTATAAATATAAATAAGAAAGATATAGTGTTTTTTGTAATGGCAGAATAATAACTAAGGAAATCTGAGCTGTTACATTATGTTTCAAGATTAACCTTTTTATAGTGTTTAAAATTAGAAATAGTTTTTCAGTTAATAGGAATAGTAGCAGTGCCCTTGTACATAAAATCCCTAAAGTAATTTGGGCATAAAATAGAGTCATAGACCACGCCTTGGAAAAAGATAGAAATAAAATTGAACCCGAAATAAGAAAATGAGGAAATAAAAACATTGTCAGAAAAAAAGACATTGGTGGCATTTGTTGGTTTTTCGATGGGCCATATTTTTTTTTATCTACCATAGAGGAGTATTTGTTAAAATAAAGAAACCTGAATATTAGAATAATTTTCAAAAGTCTAATTTTTCCAGAGGAAGAATAGATAAAATTTTATGATTCCTACTAAAAATCCACTACTTTAAATGTGTCTTATTATGAAATGCCATCATAAAAATTTATATCTTTAAATATTTCCATTATTTTTAAGCTTTTTTATTGTTTTTGTTTTTGTTTTTTTTGGGACACATCCATGTGCTCTCAGGGGTTCCTCCTGGTTCTATGCTCAGAAATCGCTCCTGGCAGATGTGGGGGACCATATGGGATGCCAGGATTCGAACAACTGTCCCTCTGAAGCCAAAACAAACACCCTACCTCCATGCTATCTTTCCGCCCTACTTTTTAAGCTCTTTAAGGCAGGAATTATGTAGTTGTTTTATTTTTTTTGTTTGTTTGTTTTTGTTTGTTTTTTTTTGTTTTTGTTTTTGGGTCACACCCGGCAGTGCTCAGGGGTTACTCCTGGCCTCATGCTCAGAAATTGCTCCTGGCAGGCATGGGGGACCATATGGGGCACCGGGATTCGAACTGATGACCTTTTGCATGAAAGGCAAATGCCTTACCTCCATGCTATCTCCCGGGCCCCTTTATTTTGTTTTTTAATCTCAGAGCTTATTCCTGATTGTGTGCTCAGGGATCTTTTCTGGTAGTACACAAGGGTTCATCCTATGTGTTGCCGAGGATAAAACTGGGACATGCTACATAAAAGGCAGGCATCTTTATACACTCTACTATATATATATATATATATATATATATATATGTATATGTATGTATATATGTATATATATACACATATATATATCTCATGTCTTCATTTTATTATTCCCTAAATTTCCCATAATTCTCATAATTTACATAATGAATTTATGTAAATGAGTGTATTCCATTGTGGGAAGAAGTAACCTCCACTTAGTAACAAGTTGGAACACAAGGGCATAGTTCATATTGCTTCAGGATTGCAGTGGCTTGAAGTTAACAAAGTTTTCATTGTGATTTCTTTTTTTTAAAATCAAAAGTGAAAGCTAAGGAGAATGATAATCATCTCTTGCTTTATTTATCTGTTCAACTATATTACCTTTAAACAGGTGAGATTATAAATAGCTATAGCTATAATTATAATACATAGATATAATTTCGATTTATTAATGGTAAACAACTATAGTAGCCAAGTAGCACATAAAGTTAAATAGAATTAATATAGGTTAATGTATGATACTGGCTCTTAGTTTAAGAATGCATTTCAGTTATTCAATATGTAGTTATAAAATGCGGTTTTAGAAAAGTATGATTATAGTGTTCTCTCAAGAATATAAATCCTGATTTGTATTCAAAATTTTATATTTGTGCCTTAGTTTTCATTATCATTTGTGTTTTTTTATAATCTGTGATATATTTATAACAGTTTGCTATATATTTGTTCTCATTTGCTGTATTTGTTATAATTTTTTTTCATTATTTAAAAACACTGTGATTTTTCTGTGCTCAACAAATAAGGTGTACAGACTACAATCAGGAAATCGGGAATATAAAATTTTTGTTGAGTAATGGGTCATGGATAATGTTTAATGTAGTTTTATTTTACAATGTTTTTGTTATATTATTTATAAATGAACTGTGTACTTTAGCTTACTGTAAGTGAAGAAAAGCCAATTTTTCTATGTTCTATAAAATTTATCAGCTAATTAACTTATAGGATTGATTTATTAAAGATTTGTTCTTTCTTGCTTTTTTATAACATATAAGGTCAGGCATACCTTCTGTCAGTTCAGTTCATATTTCTCTAACCAGTTACTATAATCCGAAAGACTGAAAGAACAAGTACTCCCTACAGTTGTCACCTAGGATCATAGTGTCAGCATGATTTAGTTTTAGTTTTTACAATTTGCAAACATTATTGTTTGTTTATTTTGGGCCACACCTGGTTGTGCTCAAAGGTTATATACTTAGAAATCAATACTAACACCTTACTAATATGCAAGAAATGTCATTAAAATTTATCCGAGTTAATAATCAGTCAATAATGGAGCAGTGATTTTCTAATTTTTTTCTGAATCAATGTTAATTCTATTATGTTGCTACAATTATTTTAGTGACCCTTAATCTTACAATATTGTTGTACTAAGTGATTGTGAACATCTTCATAATCACCCGGATATCTCTGTTTTCTTTAGTAAAGAACATTATTATAGGGTGTAAAAATCTTTTAGTTTCTTTGTCATGCAGAACCTTTTTATTTAATATAGTTGATTTTTGTTTATTCGTTATCTTGGCCACTGCAGTCAAATTCATTGATGTCACTTTAAGGTCTATACCCTGGAGAATTTTTTTTGGGGGGGGGGGTCACACCCTGTAGCACTCAGGGGTTACTCTTGATTCTATGATTAGAAATCGCTCCTGGCAGGCTTGGGGAATTATATGGGATGCCAGGATTCGAACCACCATTCTTCTGCAGGCAAGGCAAATGCCCTACCTCCATGATATTTCCAGCCCTGTACCCTGGACAATTTTAACTATCATTTTCTTAAAGTATTTGATGATTTCTGACCTAATCTGGAAGTCATAAGATCACTTTAAATGAACTTTTGTGAATGATGTAAGATACAGGATCCCTTTGTGTTTTTTTTTACTTTTCACTTTGGATATGTAGATAGGGACTATGCATTTTTTCATTTGTTTAACAGACGTTACCTGGTCTACTCATGTATCCCCTCTCCTTTGTCATAGATTTAATTGTTTATAAATCTAATGGTTTATTGCTAGACATCAATTTGATTCCATTGGTCAGAGAGATTGTTAATCCTACACAACCAGTTTTTATTAGTAGAGCTTCATAGTATTATTTCAAGTTATAAAATGCAATACCTACACTTTTTCCTTTTTTAAAGTTGCTTTGACTACTTGAAAATTAGAATTTCATATTTCAACAGAACTGGAAACAACCAATGTTGGTAGAGACATAGTGAAAAAGGAATCCTTATTCACTGTTGGTGAAAATGTCATATTTCAGCCTCTATGTACAGCAGTATGGGTATTTCTCAAAAAAGGGAAAAGAATATCATTTCATTACTACTTAGTGATTTCACTTTATGACATTTACCCTAAAACACAAAAAACTTTAGTTTATATATATCGTTTTCATTTTAGCAGTTAATACAAGAATTGGATATGGAAACAAAATAATTGTCCAACAACATCTGAATGGATAAAGAAATTGTGGGATATATATATAATGGAATACTATACAGCTTTAAGAAAAAGTGGCTTGCGAGAAAGTCAAGAAATTCAGACACTTGCTCTATGTGTTGCTAACTCCAGTTGAATCCGTGGCATTTATATCATTCCAGATCATCACCAAGAATGATTTCTGAGTAAGCCTTCAGCACCAGCAGGTGTATCCTCAAAATAAGCAGAATGAAATTATGCTGTTTTCTGTCTTTGCATAGAAGTTGTGGTTTTAATGCTATGAAAAGTAGATCAGAGGGAAAAGAACAGATAGATGTATTATTTCAGTATGTCCTATTGGATCTGTCCAATATAGAGAGACTAAAGTTATATTGGATTATATCACTGAGTAACACAGAAGAGAAAAGGAATGAACATTAGACTACACATGCATAATTTGATAGTGGTGAGATATACTAACTTTATATATCAGTGCCATAAACTCTGAACACAACAACTGTGTTAACTAAACTATAATAATAATAATAATATTTATAGACTCTAACCCATTTATAAGAACTATATCCTCATGGAATTATTATTTTTCAAAGGTATTAGTGTTCCATATATGAACTGTAATATCACTTATCCATCAGACATAGTTTGATGCTAGCATAGATGCACATTTATATATTATTTATTAATAATTTTTATTTTGACTAAAGTGGATTACAAATCTTTCACAGTAGTATTTAAGGTACATAGTGACATTGAATCAAGGGCATTCCCAGCACCAATGTTGTCCTCCTTCCACTCCTGTACCCAGCATGCATCCCATATTGCCCCTCCTTTGCCTCCTGGGCTGCTAATATAAGTGGTCCCTTCTGTGTCTAGCTTGTTACCAAAAGTCTCGAAAAGTTCTCCACTTCCAGTTTTCAAGTGTGAATTTGTATATTTTTGTGTGTGCCTGTATGTGCTTTTATAGCATTCATTATATCTTTAATTAATATCAGCTAGCGTTTTGTAAGATAGACAGATTTCTTTTTGTTGGATAGCATCGAAATTCATTGTCAATTTCCAGATAAAAGAAGCACAAATTTTAACTCAGAGTTAAAAAGAAATAACCAAGTATTACTTAAAAGGATCTTTTAAATCAATATTAACCATATTTTACCTAGAACATCATTTCTTAAATAACATTGGGGTCTTGAAGCAATGCACATTCCAATGCAAAACCATTTGCCATAGATTATGGACAGGTTTTTCTAGTAAATTATATTTTCTTAGTTACATTTTATACTTCAGTGTAAGCGATTATGCTTTTCGGCTAGATTTCACCTAGTTTGAGACCTCCTAGGTACTGATTAACTTGTGCTCTGTTATGATTTTGTATACAGAAAGTAAATCGATACATTGCATCTGAGGAGCCAAAACCATTTAAATAGAATGTGTACACAGAGAACTCATGAACTAAGTGGTTAGAAAGAGTTAATACAGTTCCCTATAGGTTTAGTTAATGAAGACAGTACTTATATCCCTGTAATGAAATGGTTAGACATGTTTTTCAAATATAGCCTGTATGGGAAGACTATAGTGAATAAAATTATTTACTTCTCTTAATTTAGTTTACCACTTAATCTATGGAGGCAAACCATGTAAAAGAATGCTGAAAAGAATAAATTTGAAAGCCAACATTAAACTCCAAAATCATCTGAAGATACTCAAAAAAGACAATAAGGGTGAAATTTTATTATACAGACTTCAAGTGGATTAAAAAAAAGAACGTAGACTTTCCAACTAAAATGATGAATGCTGTTCTGATTCCAATTGACAAGTGTTATATATATAAGAGTTCTTGCCTTCATTCTTATCAAAACTGTGGGGATTTCCAATGATGGGACAATATTATGTGGGCGGAAACTTCTCAGAAGAATAGAACTTATCAGTATTTACTTAGGTTCTATTACATTCAGAGCCATAAAAGCAACTACACTCATAAATTTATAGCCAGTCAAGGATATTGCCTCTTCCCCCAAAGAGGCTAGATATTAAAGAAGTAGAGTGAATGAGTTCAAATCATGAAGTGGTTTCAATATTGGAACAGCTATCCTCCATATTTCAACTTGTATCCAATATGCTATGAACAGTCACTGACTAGCTAACATTGGAGACTTGGAAACAAAATCAACACTAACCAATTTTTTAATGCAACTTTATTTTATTCTCTAATATCTATAATTTCATCATCTACAGTAGTATGATAACTGCATGTGTTTGAATAGATGCTTTTCATATTTGCAAACATTTCAACTTTGCAAAAAAGGAAACAGAATAATAAAATTTGGGAAACATTCTAAAATCACATAGCAGAAGCAACACTTAATGTCAGAAAATTTTTATCCTGAACTCGATTCCATGTTAGCATTCTAGTTGTGCTGTTACAAATTATCACAAATCAAGTGACTAGAAATAACAGAGATCTATTATTTCATAACTATAGAGGTCAGAAGTCCAAGGCGGTTTCATTAGGCTCAATTTAAGGGGACAGCAAAACATAATTCTCTGGAGAGTCTTCTAGAGAATGTTTTTTTTTTTTTCCTGTGCTTCTAGAGACTTTTTCCAATATTTGAGCAATGGTTCCTTTTACCATCTCCCTCTTCCATTCCCTCTTCATTTCCCTCTACCACTATTTCATTATATCTCCTTTTCTGACTTTCAACTTGTTCCTTCTTTTAATTTTTATTTTATTTTATTTTTTGGTTTTGGGGTCACACCCGGCAACACTCAAGGGTTACTCCTGGCTCTATGCTCAGAAATCGCCCTCAGCAGGCTCCCAGGACCATATGGAATGCTGGGATTCAAACCACCATTCTTCTGCATGGAAGGCAAACGCCTTACCGCTGTGCTATCTCTCCGGCCCCAACTTGTTCCTTCTTTTAAATGTTGCTGTTCCAACTTTTTAGGACATTAGGTCTACATGATTATCCAGGATAATGTCACTATTTTAAGAATTTTAATTTAATCCTATCTCAAAGTAATTTTTTCCTTTAAGGAAGCATTCACAATTTCTATAATTAGTGGAACCTTTGAAAGACCCTTGTTCTACTGTCTACCTCAGAAGTGAAAAAAAAAAAACCTCAATAATCAAGACATATTATATACTATAATTGTACCGCAAGTAACACTATAAACTGCTTAAAAAAAAAACAGGTTTTGTAGCTGGACATAGTAGGTGAAATACTTATCTTATAGGCAACCAACATGGATTCTATGCTGAATATTGTTCCCTGAGATGACCAAGATTGATCCCTAAGTGCAGTCAAAAATAAACCCTGAGCACCACCAAGTGTCCCTAAAATAATAACAACAAAAACAGAAAATTAACTTTTAATACTAATAGTTTGATATTATAATTTAGTATACCAATATTAAGATTAATGGTCTCTAAAATAATTTTAGCAATATAATACCAATATTAAGATTAATGGTCTCTAAAATAATTTTAGCAATATAATAACATTAACATTTAAAGAGAAAAAATTAGAAAAACACTGTTCCATTATTTTTTTTGTGGTGGGGGCACACCTGGTGATGCTCATGGGTTACTCCTGGCTACGCGCTCAGAAATCGCTCCTGGCTTGGGGGACCATATGGGTAGTCGGGGAATTGAACCAAGGTCTGTTCTAGGCTAGCACACACGAGGGAGATGACTTACCACTTGTGTCACTGGTATGGCCCCAATTCTAAAACTTTTTAAAAATATACACTGTGTTGGCACTCTATAAATATTTTCCAGAACTGAGTAACTTAGTGAGATTTTTGGACATAGGTCATTGTCAGGAAATGTTGAGCACAGTTAGGAAAAACTAACATTGTTCAGGTAAATACTCTTTCTCACCTAATTTTTGACACAGGTGTTTGATACAATTCCTAGATGTCATATATTTTGTATCCAAACACGATCATTTTATAGCAAGTTTGTTTTTAATCTTTATATTAGTCCTAAATATACACCATCATATCTTAATTATTTTCATCTAAAGCCCTAGTCCTATGTTGTGTGAGATTTTCCTGCTAGAAACTTTGTTTACAAAAATATGCATATTTTTGGGAAAATTTACAATGTAATGTGCCTCAAACTTCTGAAAGTATATGAATGTTGATCTTTTCAATTTCATTGTTAGTGTTCCCATGAGCTTATTTTATTTAAGCTCCATTTTCTATCCTTTCCTTTGACTTTTCCTTTCCCAAGTTTTTCTGTTGATTTCTTGGCTGACCAGGCCAGTTATTTAATATAAGAGACAGAATGTGTAGCTGCATGGGCCTTTTAGTGCTGGATTGCCTCATCCACATGACTCTGCTCAGTGGTTCCCAGGGGACCATGTAGACAGGAATTAAAACAAGTTTGGCCATATGCAAGGCATGCACTTTTAGCCCTTCATTATATCTGAAGCCTTTAGATCAGTTTTTGTTTTTGTTTTAGTTTTTGTTTTTGGTTTTTGGATTATACTCCACAGCGCACAGGAGTTACTCCTGGCTCTACACTCAGATCGCTCCTGGCAGGCTCAGGGGGCCATATGGGATGCAGGGATTCGAACCACTGTCCTTCTGCATGAAATGCAAATGCCTTACCTTACCTCCTGCTGTCTCTCCCACCCCAGATCAGTTTTTTTAATCCTTTATTTCATATTTAAACTTATATATTTGAAATAAAGTATTTTTATTAGTAAGTACAATAGGATAGTCCAATAGGTAAGGTGCTTGCCTTGTATGCAGCAGATCTAGGTTTGATCACTGGTTTCCAAAATGGTCTTTTGAGAGGCCCCCCTACGATCCAGGAGTAAACTGAAGAAGCTGTGTATGTCCCCAAAACAAACAAAATTTTTATTACATACTTTTGAGAATTCTCGAACATTTTATTGTGGTTACAACCGTTTACATTTCTTTGGTCTCTTCTAATTCTATGATTGTACCTATTTATTTTAGGTTTAAGAATTTTATAAAATATAGCATTCGTGTATAAAATTATATAAAAGGTCTTTTTCAAGTTCATCTTGCTTATGCAGATTCTTCTGAATACCAAACATATCACAAATTGCCTGTCAATATGAAAAGCCATACTATGACCTTAATTAAAATACTGTTAACTTTATTGGTTGATTTTTAGAGTCCAGTCATTCAGTTCATTATGCTTGTATATCCTTACATTGCTGTTTTGTTTCTGGTCATGCTCAGTGACTATTCCTGGCTCTTGACTCAGGAGTTACCCTTGGTACTGCTCAAGTCATCGTTCCTTGTGGCGTTGGGTATTTGAACCAGCAAACCAGGGTCATGCTTTACCTCCTATACTGTCTCACCAATATCATCCCCAAGTTATTGCTATATTCAACCTTTCTTTTTCTTTTTGGGCCACACCCTGTTACACATAGGGGTTATTCCTGGCTATGCACTCAGAAATAGTTCCTGGTTCAGGGGACCATATGGGACCCTGGGGGGTCGAACCAAGGTCTGTTCAGGATAGGCTGTGTGCAATGCAAATGCCCTACTGCTGTGCTATCACTTTGGCCCTAGCTATTAAACTTTTATAAATGTACATATGGTATATTATATACTGCATATATATGTATATGCTGTATATAACATAAGCATTGTATTTATTTGTAATTTCAAAAAGTAGACTATGAGTTTTTTTGGAAAAGAAGGCCCTGTTTCTTTTTATTTTGGGGTAAAGTAGAATTGCTGTTACTATTTTCATAATTCTGTATAACCAAAAGGGGGTGGGAAAATGACTACTTTATTGGTTATTTATGTTTGTATTTTTACATTGTGAGAGTGGCAAAGATTTCTTATTCAGGTTAGACTCTGAGCTAGATAAAAGGCTTCTCATAGGGTTTTAGGTCTAAGATGAAGAAGTACTAGATAGATTGACATTTTTTGTTTTGTTTTGTTTTTTTTTTGGGGGGGGAGACCACACCCGACTGCACTTAGAGGTTATTACTGACTCTGCACTCAGAAATTGCTCCTGGTAGGTTCTTGGAACCATATTGATGTCAGGAATCAAATCTGGGTTGTCAGTGTGCAAGGCAATCACCTTACCCACTGTGCTATCTAGCAGATACCGATTTTTTTTTGTGTGACAAATCACATGTGCATGATCTATTCAGCCAAGTCTAGCAAATAAGTAAAAGATGTTACTTCACATCCACTAACATTCTATTAGTCAAATTACTTTTTTGGCTGTTGCCAACACTATGGGATGAGGAAGTATATGCCATTGATAGTGGGAGTGACACATCAGTGAGTGTAGACGTTTAATAGAATAAGAAACTGAGGGGCTGTAGCAGTGGCACAGGTGGTAGGGCGTTTGCCTTGCACTGCTAACCTATGACAGACTGCGATTACATTTCCCACGTCCCATATGGGTTCCCAAGCCAGGGGCGATTTCTGAGCACATAGCCTGGAGGAACCCCTGAGCGTTACCAGATGTGGTCCAAAAACAAAAAACAAGAAAACAAACTACAAACAAAAAAAAAACAATAATTGATACAGTAATTGTATTAACATTAAAAGAAAATCATATGAATATTCTTTTTGTGTGTGTGTGTGTGGTTTTTGGGTCACACCCGGCAGTGCTCAGGGGTTATTCCTAGCTTCATGCTCAGAAATTGCTCCTGGCAGGCACGGGGGACCATTTGGGATGCTGTGATTCGAAAAGATGACCTTCTGCGTAAAAGGCAAACGCCTTACCTCCATGCTATCTTTCCGGCCCCATGAGTATTCTTAACATATTTTTGTGTAGCTATCAGAAACTTTTCTCAAGTGTTTTTAGTGTGGGAGTGACATGGAAGCTAGAAGTACCACTTCTGCCAATGCTCAGAATTTTTACCTGCCTCTTTTCACCTGATCCTCTCTAGGATCAGTTGTCAGTGCTCATGGAACCATATGTAGTACTGGGCATTAATCCCTGTACTATCTTTTCATCCCTAAAACTTCCTTAAGTGTCTTCAAAAATTTTTACTTATGATATTTAAATAGTTATCCACATATTTATTAGTGAGCTCTATTATTTTACTGCAGTAGGCTTGAGTTTCTAAGTTGCTTATATGACCACACTTTTAATTGTTCAGCGAGCTTTACTTATGTATCGTATTATCAATATATAGTTATTCTACTGGTTTTCATTTTACTTAATCCTGACTCCTGTTACTTTGCAATCACTATATCTCTCCAAGTTATTCTCAAATTTTGTCACCCCATTGATAAACAAAATATGATAATGCTGCCTTTACAGGTCACCATATTTTTAAATTGCATTTGTAACTTTCTAATTTTTCAAAAATATAAAGCTGAATGTTCCATGTGTATGCACTTAGGTGTCCCTAGCTTCCCATTGCGTACAAAATTATATTTCAAATATAGTTAGTATAACATCTAAATCTTTTAAAGTTCATTTTTTTCCTCATGGGAAAAAAAGTCTTCATGTCTTCGCTTTCAGTAAGCATTTATTTACCTTCCAGATTCAACTGAATATCACCTTTGCCCTCAAGTTTGTTGAACTTTCACCCACAAACAGTATTTTCACCCCCACCTTAGGCTTTCATAGCATTTAACACAAATAAGAAAAATAACTCTCTGTGTGTGTTTGTGTATGTGTGTGTGCCTGCATGGGGTGACATCAGAGGTCTCAAAGTTCACTCTTGACAATACCAACAAACTCGCCAGTGATTCAGTGTTAGATATAACTCAAGGATTTGATTCCCCTTTGACTCTAAACCATTGGAAACTACCGGGGCCACTACAATATTATTTTGAATCCTCCACACCTAATGGTTCTCTGGAGATCAGGATAAAAGTAGGTCCATCTTTACTACCACCTCATCCCACACCATTAAAAAAATCTCCCCTTGGATTTCTTCCCTTAATCATAAATGTATAAATCTTATAAAATCTGACAATATACCAATAAAAAATTAAATCAATAAAGGTAGAAAGTGCACACTGCAAACAGGGCATCTTTTGCACGTAGGAGGTTGAGATTTGAGTCTAAGCAACACCACATGGTTCCTCTGAGTCTTAAAGCAATATCAGAGCTCTGCCAGGTGTGACCCCCAAACAAAACAAGTTTATGGGAGGGGGCGGATTGATAGCGCAGTGGTAGGGCATTTTCCTTGCATGAGGCTGATCCAGGAAGGAGCTCTGTTGGACCTTAGCTCATAGCCAGGATTAACCCCTGAGGTCACTGGGTGTGACCTCCCCCCAAAAAAACCAAAAACAAAACTAAAAGGGGTGGGGGTGGAAACAAAACCAAAAAACAACCAAGTTTATGGTAATCATTGTTTTTCTAAGAGAATAAAGTGTATGTTTTCATAGCATGCCTGTTTTAAAGTATGTTTGGTTTAAATCATTTAACAAGAAAACCTAGGCATTTTTTTCTAATAATTTATTTTTTCTCACTCTAAATGTCTAAGAAATTTAAATCTAAGCTTACATCCTCTTTTCACTGTTTAATACAATATCTGCAAACAAAAAGCCACCAGGTTAAGTTTTATAATTGTTCAATTTAATCAAACTATATTCCTAGCTCCAAGTAATTTAATGAACAACAATATAAGCAAAAGTAATTATAATTAATGATTAGTTGTAAAATGGTAGCATTTTACTAATGCCAGTGTATTATGTTATTAAAGAACCTTTTTGGAGAGTAATAGAAACAATGCAGAAGTTTTGTTGTAATTTTTGTTTATCCTATTTTTCATATTTCTAATCGAACAACTATTTTTCACAATGAATACGATCATTTAAAACTTTAAATTAGATCACACACTACAAATCTATTGCTGATAAAATGCACAGGAATTAAATTTTTCTAGTTTTTTGTTATTTTTTTCTTTTGGGGAAAAAAGAGAGCTCCTTTTTTGATTTCCATATGGTCCTTGTCACAACTGTAAGGCTTTTAATCACTCATTCATTCAGTAAGTTACTGAACTGCTGGAACTTTAATAATGTTCTAGTTAGTTTGGGTGATCTTCCAGATAAAATCGTGACAGTCTCTCAGTATAATGGGAAGACAATAAAAATAAAAAATACTCTCAGAGTTCAGGCAGTAGGGCATGCTATTATTTTTCACATGGTGTAAGGGTGTTAAAATACTGACATTCTGACTTGCGATTGAGTTTGTGATGAGATTCAAGGAAAATGAAAAATTTGAATGATTCTACTGCCTGTAAGGAGTGTATATCATGAACAAAAAGCAGAAATATGTAACCAACTTTTGTATTACCCTCTCATGACTGCTAGACTATCCTTCTTTTATGTGAAATTTCATGAAATGCTTAAACAGATATTCATTGCCTAGGTCTTTTATATTTTCAATTAAAGCAAGTAATTATGCAAAATGTCAACTTCACTTAATAATGATTTGTACTGAGAAAATGTTTTATATTTTTCAAGGTGCTTTTTATTAAATTTGAATCACTAACCTTCAGAATTAATTAAAATAACCATTATAATCCCTTACCTTGTTCTTATTGTTCATTGTTCTCCCATTTCTCCTCCTCCTTCTCCTTTATCTTCCTCTTACTCCTCGCCCACTTCTTCCTCTTCTGACTCTACTTCTTCTTTTCTTACTCATTTATCTGCTTGTGTTTTGAAGAGACTACAGAATATAAATTTAGGTATCGAATACCATTGTTATTTCTCTTAATTATTTTATAAGGAATCATTTTCATATTTGGAACCTTAATTTCCAAAATTACAAAATAGGGAAAGTGTTGATGAGTATTCTAAGTTGTGAAGATTACATCCACTGAAAGATAAGTGGTGAAGTGGAGGGTAATGTTAATGTTAGCTTCTTTCAAAACATTTTAAGGATCTAGTTATGTATTAAATGAATGAATGATCAGTAATGCCAGTCAGCGCCTTTAAAAGATAGAAATGTACTCCCCCTTTCCTTTCTTGTTTGATTTTTAACCCCCCTTTTTTTTCTCTTTCTCTTTTCTTCCCTCCAAACAAAACCACATAACTTGAACCATCTTGTTCTGCTTCACAAATTGCGAGGGAAATAATGGAGGGTACCAAGACCAAACAGGTGTATGAACATTGAGTTCATAAAATAAAAAATTATAAAAGTTCATAAAATATAATTAAAACATTCATGAAAAAAATTATCATACTTAAATACCAAATCCTAAGCCAACACCAACAGAATCAAAACCCAATTTACAAGAAGCTAGACACAGAGGGGACCACTTATACTAGCAGCCCAGGGAGCAAAGGAGGGGGTATGGGATGCATGGGTGGAGGGAAGCCAACACTGGTGGTGGAAATGCCCCTGATTCAATGTTACTGTGTACCAAAAATATTACTGTGAAAGATTTGTAATCCGCTTTGTTCAAAATAAAGATTATTAAATTAAAATAAATGTAAAATATTCACAATTCTTGCTAGGTAGAGTTCTTACCTACCCTAAACAAAACCAAAGAAAAGTATTTTTCTAATCCCCTCCCACAACCTCTTTTCTACCTTGTTTTTCCTTCTCTTTCTTTCTTTTTTTTTCTTTTTCAAATACTTGGGCATGAGATTGGTTTCCATTTCTGTCTCTGAATAAAGCCTCTTTCTTGTCACAGTTAACTTTGTCTTTATTTTTTTTTAATTTCATTTTAGTCAGTGTGATTGCATTTTCATTGATAAGGTTTAATACATCCAGTATACATTCCAGTACCACAACCAACAACAGTGTCTATTTCTATCCATCATCATTTCAGGGTTCTCCTCTCTCCTCTTCCATTCTTCTTTGCTCCTCTTTTTCCAGCAAATTTCTTGATGATCAAGCCACAGATTTTTCTTACCTTGGTCCATATGTTATTTCCTTACTATGCTTCTTTATATCCTACATATTAGAGGTGTCATTTCGTATTTGTACCCTCATGGAACCCTGAAAACTTTATACAAATGAAACTTGAAAATCACTAATGTAGTCCAACTCTCTTACTTTACAGATGAGGAAACTGAATTTGAGGGAACCTGAGTACCTGATTTGAACTTGCAAAGCTGGTAAGTGATCGCTAACACGAGAGCTTCATTTTTTTCCCGAAGTCAAAGATAGACGAAATAGTAAACAATTTCTTAAAATTGTCTGAAATAATAAAAAGAAGAATGAAGGAAACATGTAGCTTTGGAAATTGGAATGGATAATTGAGTTAGGGGATTTTTTTGTTAAGGAAGATTATTAGAATATATATTTAGGGATAATCATTAGGGAAAATAGATATAGATTAGAAGTGAATTAAGAGAGGAATCAAAATTCTTGTTTAATTCTTGTTTTTGTCCTCTTTATTTGCATCATTGTTCACAAATTAAAAATAAAAAAAAATTAAAAAAAAATTCTTGTTTAAAAGATTACCTTGGAGGGCTGGAGTGTTGGTGCAGTGGTAAGGCAGCCTAGAACGGACAATGGTTCGATCTCCCGGCATCCCATATGGTCCCCAAGCCAGGAACAATTTCTAACCACATAGCCAGGAGTAACCACTGAGATCACTGAATATGGTTTAAAAACAAACAAACAAACAAAGAAAAACAAAAAAATTACCTTGGAACAAAGACAGGTTCTCTATATAAATTCTATTGATTGATAGCAGAGGGGATATGAGGGAAACAGATTTGATAATAAAACTTTAAGAAAGACAGCTAAAAAACAGTGCTTTTTCTAAGTTGAAGATTGAACAGGGTCAACAACTTTAATCCCTGATGTGGCATTAACTTTCAAGTTTTGTGTTACAAAGAAGAGAAAACTCTGTAAGCATGATGTGAGAAAATTATACTCATGTATCCTATATTTGTCTAAAATTGTGTCATTTGAAAATTAATTTAGAAAATTCTCTATTTGGGGCATAAATTGGGAAGTTATAAAAAAACTGAGTGAGGGGTCGGGAAGGTGGCGGTAGAGGTAAGGTGTCTACCTTGCAAGTGCAAGGTTCGATCCCCCAGCGTCCCATATGGTCTCCCCAAGCCAGGAGTGATTTCTGAGCGCATAGCCAGGAGTAACCCCTGAGCATCAAACAGGTGTGGCCCAAAAACAAAACAAAAAAAAAAACTGAATGAGTGAAAATAGAATGATGATTCTTACATGTTCTTCAAATTAATTTATTATGGATCAATTAAATTCCAATAGTAAGGAATTTTATGTCGAGGAATTAAAATGCTTTCATCTAAGTTGTGCTTTTCTTTATGGTTGGTATGTATCTGTCATTCTGAAAAAATTCAGAGGATAATTAAAAATATAACATATAAAAATTCATTGAGTAAGTCATTGTTTTAAAAATGAAATTCAGTAATGATCTTTGGTTACTTAAGGAAAAGCTATGATAGTGTTATAGTTGTACCATGATCATGATATATGAGTTTACATATTTAAGGAAAAAAAGGGAGAATGAGCATAGAAGTGCTTGTTTATATTTGTGTGTGTGTGTCTGTATAATAAAACTCTGTCTCTAGGCATTGTCAGGTACAAAGGTTCATCATTTATGTCCCAGAACTAAATAAACATATACGGTTATGATTGTTTTATTGAACATATTTTATGGCCCACTAATGGCTTATGGCTCAGTTATTATATTGATAAACAGTGGAAACCTACAACTTCAATTATTTATTGTTCATATTTTAAAGCACCAAGAAGAAATTATCCAGTTCCATTCTTATTTTTATTTATAAAATGTTTATGAAAGATCATACTTATCTACAGTATTTAAGTACATTAATAAGCAATTTCACTGACTTTCTAACTTATTCTTAATTTTGAATCCAAAAAGTTGAACTGCTTGATTTGAACCTTTTGATAGCTTTATTATCAGTAAATTTAATATTAAGCCTAAGCCTCTTTTTATATTTGTTATATTTGTTGATAAAATGAACCTACAAATATGATTTAACATCATGAGCATATGAAAAACACAATAATGGATAGCATAGTGAAGCATCATTTGTTTAAGAAAGGTTTCATTGAACTTTGTGTATATTGTAATTCATTAAAAAATTCTTTGTTTTCAAGAATTCGAGTGTTTTTAGTTTTAGTTTTAGAATTCTTTGCTGTGTCATTCTATAAGCAAGAGCCAGAGAGAGAGTGGGGGGGGGGGAGAGAGCTTGGCAGGGTTGTGCATATCATTTTAATCTTCCCATATTTGCTAACCTAGTAAATTCTTCCCCTTTTAGAAAGCAAGGTAAGTAGATGTGTAAGATTAGGAGGCATTTTCCAGAAAAAAATAAACATTGGGGGTGAAAAAAGTGCCTTCATACCAAACAATAAATATTTCTAATAACCATGAATAAATTCAGTTGAAATCAAGCATTAAGGTTTTATTTAATGTAGCAAGTGATAATTTGGCTTACATATCCATTAAAAAATAAAAACAGTATTTAAGATTATGTAGCCTCATTTAATACTCTTTTAATGAAAGTTATATCAGTTCCACTCTTACCACAATCATTAAGATTGAAGGGTAAAATTAAAGCATTTCTCTTTTAGGTTTAAGAGGCTTCCATCTTGGTTTTTCAAATTATCCTTAACTTAGGATAAACTATAGAAAAAATATATGATGTGATGCATATGAATGTGTCCTGAGATTGAAGCCTAATTTTATGGTTTAAAAGAATGTGTTAGCATTTTCTATCTTTTCTTTTCTTTTTGTTTGAACTATGGACTTTTGTGTTAAAATGGTTATTAAAATCTTCTTGAGGAAGAGTGGCTGAAGCTATAATATAATAGATAGGGCATTTGCCCTGAACGTAGCCAGGCCTGGGTTCAATCTTTGACATCCCATATGGTTTCCAGAGCACTGCCAGGACTAATTCTCGAATCACAGCCAGGAATAAGCCTGAACACTCTTTTCTCAAATAAATAAATACATAAATAAATAAGTAAAAATAATAAATAATTCCTGTGGAGGTTAAGACCTACTTTCCGGGAACTGCATATTCCTTCTGTATAAAAAATTATAGAACTATTAATTTTTAGATGACTTACTTTGGAAACACAGATACTAAGTGAAGGGATTATGCATAGACAAGTGAGAAACTCCTGTTTTCTGAGCACGTAAGTTTTTTTATTTTATTTTATTTTATTTTTTTTTTTTGGTTTGTTTTGTTTGGACCAAACCCAGAGACACTCAAGGGTTGCTTGTGGCTCTGTGCTCAGAAATTACTCATGGCAGGTGTAGGGAACCATATGAGATGCTGATAATTAAACCCATGTTGGCCACATGCAAGGGAAACATCCTATCTGCTATGCTTTCATTCTGTAAATTAAAAAAAATCTATAACCAAGTTAAATAACCCAAAGCAGTGTCCATTAATTTACAGAACTTTGATTTTATGGTGGTTTTTATGCTACAACTGACTGTGCCTGAGTCTTACTTCTGGTTCTGTACTCATTGATCATGCTTTGTACTGCCTGCAGAACCATATCTGGTGCTTGGGAATTTAATTGGGGTTGGCTATATGCAAAGGCAATCATCATCTTATACCCTTGGACTTACATTTTATAAAATACAACTATTTTCATCATTGTTAAAATTAGTAGAAATTTCTCATGATTCATTCATTAGCCTCTACAAAATCATAATGGATTTTAATTATTTGATATTTGAGAGATACTGTAGCAGGTAGAGCAGTTGGGGTCCTAAGTGATAGCACAGTGGTAGGGCATTTATTTGCCTTGCACATGAAGATGTGGGACAGACCCAGGTTTGATCCTTGACATCCCTTATGGTCATTGGGCCTGTCAGTAGCGAATTCTGAATGCAGAACTAGGAATAACACCTGAGCACCACCAGATGTGGCCCCAAAACAAAAACAAACAAACAAACAAATATAAAAGAAGGTAGAGCAGTTCCCTTGAACATGGCTGACTCCTGTTCAATGCCCAACTTCATACTATTGCTTTGGGTCCAGTTGTGTGTTCTTTCAGACACCACTCTAAATCTTCCCTGACCAATTTCGAACACAATTAAGAGATATATCTTTTTCTTAGACAGATTTTCTCCTAATTTTACTCCTGAGTAGAAGCAAATTATTTTTATATGAAGAAATAAATGTCCTTAATCTGTCAACAGTCATGGCTTGAATTGTGGGAGTTAATCTTTACTTTCTGCATATTTTGGTGATAAAAGCCATTTTCAAATCCAGAATGTATGGGATCAAGTGCTCTGTTTTTAGAAGAGGATTGTTCTGTATTAATTTCTTCTGTGTAGACTATTAATAATATTGTAATATTTTCTCTTCTTTTAATGAGCTAATGATGACATTTCATAAAATGTCAATAACTGACAAACATTATCCTTCCATTTATGCAAGGAAAGAGAAGAATAACATTGTGTGATGATTATGCATTTATTTCAAATTTTTAAAAAAGGAAATTATATTCTTTTTAGTTTTATAGTCCTTGTAAAATATTTATATTTTCTTCTCCTTTTAGGAAAAGAAATAGAAAAACCTTCATTTGTATTTATTTTTTTCCTTGATTGTATAGTATGTGTCACTTTATTAGAAAGGGTAATTGAGAAAAATAGAATTTATGTACACTTTCCTGAAGTCAAACAAATATTTGAACTTGATGAGACTCTCTTAGGACCATAGACATATTCAAAAAATCATAAACAACTATCAGTAAGAAGGTAATAAACCCAGTATAAAATAAATACTAAAGCTTCATCATTAATTAGATTACATCAGTTGTTTTGAAAGGCTTGTGCTTAGTGTGCATATTTTTATGTGTGTATGTGTGCTTTGTGTAAAGAAATATTCTTTGTATGATCATTTACAATTTATTGAATAAATATTTTACTTATTCAAACTGGGAAATAAATGAAAGTTTAGTAAATGTAAAAAAAAAAGTAAATGTTTCGTATGCTGAATTACTATGAAGTGGGGAGAATTTTATAAAATAATAAATAAAAACTTTTAGTCTCTAACTTTATAATTTTGAATGCTTAGATAAGAAATTTGTTTTTGGAGATATGCTAGAATTTAAGAACATGTTAAATCTTTTATAATATATGTTTAAGTGCCTAGCAAATACTACTTTGATATTTGCATGGTGTATATGTTTAGTTTGTTGAAGTGAATAATCATTTATTGAGATATAATGATACACAAAACTTCAATAGGTAGGAATAGAAAATCACTTATATGTGAGGTAACTTAAATTTAAGTTTATGTAAAAGAATGTTTCTAACTTTAGTAAGACATGGCATTTTTATCATACATATGTATATCTATGAGGGAATCCCAGGTATATAATTTTGAAAATACCAAAAAGATCGAAGATGGCAACTCAGTATAAATCCTTCAGAAAAAGTACATTGTGGTCAGCGATTATGGGTTTTCTATGTAATATTTCAATTTTCAATTGAAAGGTTTTAAAATAAGACCAACATACACTTGCCTTACATGTTGACAACTCAGATACAATTCCTGTTACTCTGTGATTTCCCTGAGCACTGCTAGGATTGAGTTTAAGCAATGCTGGGGTATGGAACAATGAAAAATAATGTTTAAGAATAACTTTAAGTGAGACCTTGCATGAATAATGAAGCAGTATTTGAAATAAGGGAAAATTTTTAAGAAGGTTAAAATCTACCACTAATTTCTTCATATTATGATGTGATATTTAGATAGCTGTTTTTTTAACTATATATTAGATAATGAAATTAGATCTTAATTTTTCAAATAGCACCATTCAGGTTTAAGTATATTTTCAGCCTTTAATTTTCAGTAGCAACACATTAGCATTTATTAAGCAACGGCTTCTCTTCGTTTTAATGAGGTAATCATGGTTTTAAGGAGTTGCCATGTCAGGATCTGGCAAGATGAAGAAAATTAATAGAAAAAAAACTGCTATAACAATAGGGCACTTCCTGTAACATTGTTCTGTTAAAAGTGGTCACAGCATCTTAAGAGATTCTTGGAAACAGTCCATAGAGAAATTCACAGTCATTACTACCCAAATCTATTTTTATTTGTTTTTGTTTATTTTGAGTTACACCTGGCAGCACTCTGGTGTTACTCCTGGTTTTACACTCAGAAATCAGTTCTGGCAGGCTCGAGGGACCATATGGGATGCCGGGATTCGAACCACCATCCTTCTGCATGCAAGACAAATGCCCTACCTCAATGTTATATCTCCGGCCCACCAACTTTATTTATTATTTAAATAAAAGTTTTATACATGTAATTTTTGTGGAAGTTTAAAATTTTGGAAACATTAAAAAATAATAGTTATGGGACCGGAGAGGCAGTGAAGCGGTTGGAATTTTGCCTTGCAGGAGGTTGACCCAGGATGGATGTGATTCGATCCCCGGCGTCCCATATGATCCCCCAAGCCAGGAGAGATTTCTGAGAGTAACCCCTGAGCATCACCGGGTGTGGCCCAACCCCCCCCCCCCAAAAAAACCCAAAAAACCCAAAAATAATAATAGTGATGCTAGAATTAAAAAATTATGTATGGCGATCACTTGAATGTATATCTAAACTTCTGCCTGAATGTCTTTATCCTCTACTATGGCACAATCTAGTTAAAATTGCATCTTTCTGCAAAAAAATCACCTTTCTTTGCATCTTTCTGTAAATAAATGAACCTTATTAGATATGTCAAGATATTGGAAAAAAAAAAACACAAACCTAGTACAAACTTGACTGTCAAAAATAATGTAAAAAATGTCCTCAAGGTGATAGGATGTATATGGGTCATTTGTAAAGGTCAATATTTGTGTGTGTGTGTGTGTGTGTGTGTGTGTGTGTGTGTGTGTATGTTTGTGTGTGTCTAAAACTGATTTGCTGCTTTTCAAACTAACATGAACACATTCCAGAACAGAGATTAAGGAACATTTCACAGTTCAGTTTTAGTTATATTAGAGACATGCAGATTAGCATTTTGACTAGAAAAAAATTAAAAATCTAGAAATTTGAGATTGTTTTAACTTGATTTTTCAGTGCTACTTAAACAAGAATAATTTTCCTAAATTTTTGTCATTTTTATTTTAGTTTTACTGAGTATCCATAGGATTCAATAAATATGTCTGTCACAAAATAAATTTGAAATGATGTTTCTGATAACATGATCAGTTATGAGATAAAAGACCAATCGTTATTCAATGAACAAAAATTAATGTGAAGTTTGCTGTCAATGCAAATGTTTATTAAATTTTTTATTTCAATTATACCAGATTTTAAAATGCTCTACATTTTTCTTAGAAAATTGAAATTGGGATGTGGACTTTTATTTCTGCCTCAACGTCTTAGTGAAAAAAAAAGAAGAACCAACTATCCTGCCAAAGAAAGTTTCGGTGTCTACGCCCAGTTTCTGCTCTGCACTATCCCTATTGATTATGTCAGTTCTTTCCTCAGCTTTTGTAATACTGCCCCCTGCATTTCATGAGGAGGCCTCACACCCTAAATGATTGTTCTTAATAGATCATCTTTGTTTTATCTGTCCCGGACTGTATATAAGGTCTGTCACATTGTCTTTGAAGTTTAGTATCATTTATTTAAGGCTGAGATTATCCAATAATATGTCTTCTTTCTTTAAAAGAAAAATGAGGGCATTTAAATAGAAATCAAATTATTTTTTTTTCAGAAACTAAATGCATAATACTTTTCTTCAAATCTTGACATTGCAACTATTAAAGAATAGAACATTATTTGATTTTAAAAGATATTCTTGGCTATGAGTATATAATTTTTTATCCCTGTGTTAATTTAGCTGGATCAATAATACTAGCTTTCATCCAAGAGAAAACAACTTTAAGTAAAATTTTTATATGGAGTCTGTTTTCATAGGACACACCTCATTGTATCTTTATAATCTTATTGGTGATAAAAATAATAGGCTCAAATATAAGGAATTTATAAATTAAGAAATTCAAGTAAATTGATATTTTCCAAAGTGTCATTTTTTTCACTTTTGTAATGAAATTAACTATTTGGTAAATTTGAGAGCATGTCCACTTATTATTTTGATAAGGCACTCTCAAATAAATTTCGATTTTTCTCAATATTTCATAGAACTTATTAGGAATAAATTAAATTATATAGAATTACTAAGTGTATTTCATTACACATTACAGTTTTTACAAATTATGTGTTTCGTGACAGGAAAAATTGATAATAGAATGATGGTAAATGTATAACTGTAGGGGCCCGGGAGATAGCATGGAGATAAGGCATTTGCCTTTCATGCAAAAGGTCATCGGTTCGAATCCCGGTGCCTCATATGGTCCCCCGTGCCTACCAGGAGCAATTTCTGAGCATAGAGCCAGGAGTAACCCCTGAGCACTGCCGGGTGTGACCCAAAAACCAAAAAAAAAAAAAATGTATAATTGTAGTGATTGAAACAATCACTGACTTCTGAGCGTGAATACTTCAATGCGAAATTACCACTCAGCCAACAGCATCCCTTTATATATGCCTTTAGCTGTCTAATCTTCATTCAAGTCAAAATTAATTTTTTTGGTGACATATGAATCTTTTGAAGGCCCTGTCAGTTGCTGAGCTTCAAGTTGCTTCATAATCAGACTTATTCCCCAGTTCTATCTGTTCTCCTAGCACCCCAGTTTACTTAATATAATTTTTATTAGCTAATTTGTATCTTCTAAATGTCTGTCATTTTCAGTTGACTATGAACTTAAGAAATTGTACAGGCATTTTTGACAGAGTGCCTGTCACAGAAATGGAAACATTTGTATTCAATAGATATCTGTTGAAATGAATGCATGAACGAATGAATGAGTGCAAGATCCTGCATTGGGAAGCATTGAGATACTCAAAATAAATTTATGATATATTTTTATGACAAGGAAATTACATCTGAGAAAATGTACAGTAGAATTCCAAATTTAATATCTCTGAATGAAGAACCTTAGAACTGATCAAAGAATTGCACTGAACATAATTAATACTTTAATTCTAGCCCACTGAATAATATTGAAAGGCCAGATGTTTAAAACTGCATTTGAAGAATATCATCAGAACTCTGTTCATGTAGTCATGAATTTGTAAACACGTGAAAGCCTTATAGATTAATAGTGACAGATTTAGAGATGTTTTAATAGTGTATAATTTTATATAGTTCCACCAAAAGTTTTCTACACTGAGAGAATTTTAAAAACTTTGGGGCCGGAGCAGTGGCACAAGCTGTACAGTATTTGCCTTAGGCACACTAACCTAGGATGGATTGCAGTTCAATCCCCCAACATCCCATGTGGTCCCCCAAGCCAGGAGCGATTTCTGAGTCCATAGCCAGGAGTAACCCCTGAGTGTCACCAGGTGTGGCCCAGAATTAAAATAAGTAAATAAATAAATAAATAAATAAAAGACTTATTAAGAAGGGAAAAAATAAACCAAGGTTCAAGTGGAATGGCATAAACTGCTCCAATGGAAATTTTTTTTTTTGTTGTTTTTTTTTGGGTCACACCCAGCAGTGCTCAGGGGTTACTCCTGGCTCCATGCTCAGAAATTGCTCCTGGCAGGCACGGGGGACCATATGGGGCACCGGGATTCGAACTGATGGCCTTTTGCATGAAAGGCAAATACCTCCATGCTATCTCCCAGACCCCTCCAATGGAAATTTTGCATGAGGGTTCAATCCCATGTTCTCCAAATATTGCAAGATGGAACCCCTGAGTCCTTTGACAGGAGTAGTCCCCAAACTCTAAGGGCTGTGAAACCCAAACCAAAGAAAAAGAAGAAAAAAAATAACAGTAAATTGGGGTGAAACAGAGGCTTGTACAAGTGATAAGGTATTTATCTTGCTTTAATTCCTAGTGTCTCATATTGTCCTTTGAATACTGCAAAATGTGATCTCTGAGTGTGATGTCAGGAGTAAGCCCTGAGTCCAGTTTATGAGTTTATGTGGCTTTAAATCCAATAAATGAATAAATAAATAAAAATTAAGAAAAGTATAAAAGTTCAGGAATGTTGTAAAGGTGTTTTCCACTCATGCAGTTGACTATAATGTGCTCCCAGCACTGATTTTGATTCTCCAAAAACCAGAATGTGATCCCTGAACACAGTAGGAGAAAGTTTTTAATCTGGTCAAGTTTGACCCCCCCAAATAAGCTAATTCTTATGTATCACAAAGTTTATAAAATCTTTTAAACTGTAGAGCATTTTGTAATTGATTAGTTTTTCTAATATTAAAACTCAAAAACAATTCCCATCTACTAACTGTCACTTCTAATTTCACAACAGGAAAAGTCTTCTACTGTTATTCCACCAAATTCAACTCTGTTTAATATTAACTTTTCAATATATTATGAAGTATTTACAATGTGAAATAAATATTTCACATTTGTTGCCCAGGTTTGCCCAAAAGTGTTGCTTTTCATCTAAGTCAGCTAACTTTCAGAAAATTATCTAGTGAGGAAAATATATTTAAATTTTGGAAGTATGAACATACAGAATAATGAAGATAAATCTATGAATAATCTAAAGTTTAGAATTGAAATATCATATACAGCATATGTTCTGATCTGGATAACTGAGTAGTGCTCTCCTTTAATCCTTAAAATGCAGAGGACAGGGTCCAGAGAGATAGCACAACAGCGTTTGCCTTGCAGCAGCCGATCCAGGACCAAAGGTGGTTGGTTCGAATCCCGGTGTTCCATATGGTCCCCTGTGCCTGCCAGGAGCTATTTCTGAGGAGACAGCCAGGAATAACCCCTGAGCACCACTGGGTGTGACCCAAAAACCAAAAAAAAAAAAAAAATACAGAGGACAACATCGGTGGTGGGAATGCCCCTGATTCAATGTTACTATGTACCTGAAATACTACTGTGGATGATTTGTAATCCACTTTGGTCAAAATAAAATTATTAATATAAAAAATAAAAAAATTTCACAAGATGCCTATGGCAACATCTACTGAAGGATAAAAAAATATACATTTTTTCGGGGCTGGAGATATAGCATGGAGGTAAGGCGTTTGACTCACATGCCGAAGGTCAGTGGTTCAAATCCCGGTGTCCCATATGGTCCACTGAGTATGCCAGGAGCGATTTCTGAGTGTAGAGCCAGAAGTAACCCCTGAGCACTGCCGGGTGTGACCCAAAAATCAGAAAAAAAATATATACATTTTTCCTATTATGCACCCCAGACATTAAAGAAATATCTGACCAGAGCTGCTAAGACATGCATAGTATTGACTCTAGCCTCACCTTGAATTTTTGGTTTTGTATATTGGAATACTAAGAACTCATGCATTTGTCAAGTTCCAGGAGATAACTAAGGGATTTATAAAATGCACTTGTGGTTTGCTTTGCTTTGTTTTTATTATTTATTGAAGAATAGACAGGAATGGAGAGCAGAAAATAGGTGTTGCTTCATTAACAGTGACTCATGTTGATTTAAAGAACAAAGTATTCTCTTACGAAGCTGTAAACATTCTTGCTAATGAAAACATCTGAGGTGAGGTTTTTAATCCATTGTGATTCCCTAGAAATAAGATTTGAGGGGCCGGAGAGATAGCATGGAGGTAAGGTGTTTGCCTTGTGTCCAGAAGGACAGTGGTTCGAATCCCGACATCCCATATGGTCCCCTGTGCCTGCCATATATGGTCCCCCGTGCCTGCTAGGGGCGATTTCTGAGTTCTGAGCGCTGCTGAGTGTGACCCAAAAATCAAAAAAAAGGAAAAAAAAAGATTTGAAATTATGTTTCTCTCATTAAGGGGCTCAGTTTTCTGTATATATTTTTGGATTTTTATTTATTTATTTATTTATTTATTTATTTTGTGGAGCAGTGTTAGTATCTTTCAGGTTGCATTGTCTTCATTGATTTTCCATTTCAGTGTCACTTTATCAATTTACCTTCTTCCAAGATTTGAAACTATTAAGTTATTTTTACTTGTCCTACCTTTCTTAAACTATACAAAGGTATATCGCTTGTAGGGTTCTGTAGCTCTCTAATGGACAACACTTAAGCAGTTGGTTTTCTTCTTCATTAGCTTGATCTGCGTCAGGTGGAATATTATTATTTTAAAAGATTTATTTTTTCAAAGATCTCCCTCCTCTCCATTTTCCTATAATTCTCAACTTGTTCTACATAAAGCAGGTTGTGAAATTAGTCTAGATGATTATCAAAGTGAGTTTGCAGTTTTTTGTTTGTTTGGTGCTTGCTTTTTGCTTTATAGGCCACACCTAGCAGTGCTCAGGGTTTAGTTCTGGATCTGAGCCCAGGAATTCTCGGGGGGATCATATGGATGCTGGGTATCAAACCTGTGTTAAACCATGTGGAAGGCAAGTGGCCTACCTTCTGTACTATTTCCAGCCACAAGTTTGTAGGTTTTTTTTTTTTTTTTATTCTTATTTCTTTAGAAAAACACACTGTGTGACATCTGAGATGGCTTTTGATTTTATTCCAGTATTAATTTTATCTTTTCAATTTTGGCTCCTAAACAAGTTATATCAAAGGCCACATTATTGATCTGATCTTTAATCTGCTAAACTTGTCTATCTTTCATCCTAAGTTTCATTACTTTTTCACTCTTATTTAGTCTTAGAGTCAGACAATTGCTTCTGTTCTCATTGCCCTCAGCAATATCTCCTCATTCCAGAGATGCTCTTTAGGAATTGATGTCAGTCATAAGCTAAAGGAATAGTTCAAATTTACACGCTCAGCAGATTTTATTCACATTTGAATCTTGATACCATTTGAATTTGTTGATGTCTTTCCTTTCTATTATAGAGCATTCACAGGGCGAGATAGTACAAAGGTTGAAACTTGTGCCTGATATGTGACTCCAGGCATGCTAGTGGCTCAAAACCCATCAACAACTATGGCGCCCCTAAATTACCAGTTATGACCCTTGAATATAGAGCTAGGTGTAATCCCTGAGCACTCTAGATGTGGTAAAAAAAAAAAAAAAAAAGAAAGTAAAGCTTCTGGAGCTCTCAATATCTTTGTTTTTCATAGCATTGTAAAGAATAGAGGTTATCTTTAATAGCTCTTTATATGCATATCAATAAGTTTGATAAAACTTAGTGCTAAGCTTAATATTTACCGTGGTGGCATGAACAGACTATTTCATAATAAAGAAATCTTCAAGGTAAACATCGGGAGATATCTCAGTTTGAAATTCATACCAATTCACAAGCTAGAGAGATATTTGAGACACATGTCCAAAATTTGATATGTACAATCTTTCTGTAGAAATATGTCATGTTTTTCCAGTGTTTCAAATTATTTCTGTATATTTTGAAGATTGAGAAAGCACATAGCACCAGATATATGATATGGGGATGTATTTTTTTGGACATTGTGTTAGGTATGATGTGTATATATAATTCTGATTTGTATCTGCTGGTCTCCCGTAGTTTTTATTCAGGTTCTCATCATGTAAAATAGACACAAAACACTAGATTGGAATGCTATTTAGGCATTTTACAAGTGGCCTGATTTCAAATTTCTAAATAGATTAAGTCCCATTTGTGAATGAATGACAACACTACACTCTTTTCTTAACTTATAGTTATTTTTTTAGGGGGTTACACCTTTTGGCACTCAGGAGTTACTCCTGGCTGGCTCAAGGAACCATATGGGATTCTGGGAATCAAACCACCATCCCTCCTGTGTTGGCCATGTGCAAGGCAAACACCCTACCATTGTGCTATCTCTCCGACCCCTAATTTATAGCTATTAATTCTTGACAATAACATTGAAATTTCTAGTCAAACTTTAAAAGTGATCTGCCTTCTCATTCTCTGTACAACTAGCTTCTGCAAAATTATTTCTCTAGAATCTTCCACATTTTAGTTACCTTGTACATTCGTTTGCTTTTTTTTTACTATTATTTCTTTTCCCCCATTCATGTTTCAAAATGTACATCTGCATTTGAATATTAAAAGCAAAAAACAGAATCTCTAAAATTGAGGCAGGAGCAGAGGAAGGAACAAAATTTTCAGAAAAACCATTGAAAGTTTTGCAGGGGTCTCAAACTCAATTTATCTGGGGGCCACAGGAGGCAAAGTCAGGGTGATCCTTGAGTGCAAAGTCAGTAGTAAGCCTTGAACATTGGGGGTGTGTGACCCAAACAACTAAAACAAAACAAAACAAAAAAAGATTCCTCAAGGGTAGGGCCACAAAATGTTGTACAGAGGGCTGCAAACAGCCCGCGGGCCACGAGTTTGAGACCCCTGTATTTAGAGGAACAAAATTCAGGAACCAACACCATTAGCTTTCAGATTCATCAGTAAATTTGTCTTCAAAAAGCTGCCAGCATGATCAAACTGCATTCAACAAGGAGGTAGCTGATCCCCAGAAAACAATAATGTTCCTGGTAGGCTCCTATGTACGGAGGCTTAGGCATTTATTTGCTTGCTTCTTCTCAAAGAGCACATTTTGGAGTCTTTTGTACCTTCTGAATGTTATATGAGTGTAGTTACATAGAACTTGAACTGAAAAAAATAAAACTTTGTTTTATGTCTATCTTGTTTATTTGTCACTATTATTAGAATTATAGTTGTTGTAGTTAGTATTACTGGGCTGGAGAACAAACCCAAGGACTCACACATGCAAAATAATTCATTTTATTACCAAACTCTTAAATCCAACATTATGAATCTTTACCTAGATCATTTGGCATCATTCAATTTAAGATGCTATATTCCCATACATCTCAGAACTCTTAGAATATTGGTCTGCTGTACAACAGAAAAATAATGGCTATTTACATTAAGAATAGGATTTGGGGGCCAAAAGAAATTAGTTTTAAGCTGAACTAACGTTTCACTTTAAAATATCAAAGTTAGGTAGCAGTAGAGATAGAGATGGTGTATTTTTCTACTACACTTTGGGAACCTGTTTCTTGTTACATGTGAGCAGTCAATTTAATTTTATGAGTTCTTATTTATTAAGATTAGTACTTATGTCATCAGATAGTTTGAGTTTTACCAGACACTTCAAAATTTTTACTAGATCTTTATCACACTGGTGCAAAGTAAAAGGGAGTGAAAACTGCTCATTGTTTCAAGATCAAATTCCCATTTTCCTTGATGACTTACAAACAGGAAAGCTGACCAATAAATCCATTTAATCAGATCTCTCAATATTGTGGACAATCCTCCGGGTAGCCAGATATTATAAGTCTATCGTGGCTGCTTCTATTTTTACTTATTATTCTAGATGGAACTTGCTCTGGCACTGGGGTTTTCTTAACTATAAACCTTTCCAAAATTGTACCGTTATTATTTAGTTTGTTTTGGCTTCAGGCTCTCTAGTATTCCTTTTGGGCTATTAGTCTTTCAACATGCAGTTAGTGGATTAAAGTCAATCATTTAATCCTTGTAGTATATCACTCTGTAGTATACTTTGGGAAATTGTTTTCACTGGAGCACCAGTGAGAACAGTCAGTCTGAGATATTGACACTATAGAAAAAACTGACAGTTTACTCCTTGTATTGATTCTATCTTCTGTACAAATAGAGATTCCATTCCCTACCACAGCCTTGTAAGCGGTGATTGCACAATTTCCAAATTGCTTTGTGAATTATTTATTACTTGGTCACCTTATAAAGGTCTCTTTTTCTTGTCTGATTTCTTGTGATTTCCAAGGTCTCCTATTTATCAACAGGGCTCCAAACTT
>PVKC010003542.1:0-38701 GCA_004027635.1 Crocidura indochinensis | reverse complement strand
CCCCAACTTCTGAACTAAAAATTCTGGGCTGGGAGTATGGGTGAAGAGAAGAGTGAGAGAGAAGGAGCCAGCACGGTGGCACTAGAGGTAAGGCTTCTGTCTGCGTGTCCGCGCTAGCCTAGGACGAACTGTCATTCAATCCCCTGGAGTCCCATATGGTCACCCAAGCCAGGAGTGATTTCTGAGCGCATAGCCAGGAGTAGCCCCTGAGCGTCACCGGGTGTGAAAGAGTGAAAGAGGAGAGAGGGAAGAGAGCTAGAGTGAGATGAGTTAAAGTCACCTGAGATGGACAGAAACCCAAGTAAGTGAAGACAGAAAAGGCCAAGGGTGAAAAGACACAGGACAGGGACAAACAGAGTAAAAGTAGAAAGAGGGTTGGGGATGTAGTGGTCAAGATGAGAGGGCAGAGGAGAGAAGAGAGAATGGAGACCCACCTCAAATTCTGGTGAACAAAGTGACTCGCAGGCCAGAAGGAATTGGGAGGGCACTCAAGTGAGTGACCAGAAAATGCTCCCCACACCTGGAACTTGGGGTTTCCCTCTGTGATCAGTGTGGAAATGCTCTGGGCTGGTTACCTCTTCTGGCCTGGTCTCAGGGACGTGGCTACTCAAAAGTGCTCCTTACCAGTGAGAAGGTTCTGGGGAGCCTAAGGAAGAAGCTAAGACTCTGGCTCCCTGGCACCACCAGGGTAGGCCCCCAAAGCTAGCAATGACCACGGTGTGGCTCTAAGATGGCTTCTGGGTGGCCCTTCCATAAACTTCCTACCCTACACTCCATATCGTATCACCCATGGGCAAGGTCTAGCAAAGCAACCCTGGACTCAGGATAGATAACTGGATAGACCACTGGAACTCAGAACATGACAGCCCATCTCCCTTGAGCCCTTAAATCCTCACTTGGAAAGTCAGTTTTAGAATCAAACCAGGTGGAGTAAGGGGTGAGGGTTGGGGGGCAGTAAGGGTGAGGGTGAGTGTTGGGGGGCAGTGGTCTTGGAGGGGAGTGCTCCAGCCCTCGTTTTAGCAAAGACAAAACTGGGCCTGGCTAGAGAAACACAGAGATAAAGAGATAGGCGCAGAGACAGTGAGAGACAACGATTACATAATCCCCACTCTCCGTTCCTCCACCCTTCCAGTAATGTTCTATCTGACAGGCTCCTCTCCGAGGGGGGAAGATGACAAATCCCATCCAAAATTCAACAGCCTGTGTTCTGTTCGGAGAGCACACAGTGTACTGTACAGCCCATAAAACTCCAAACAGCCTCCAGACACTGCCGCAACCGGCCTCCATCAAAACACTTTGTCTTGCATACAAAAATAAGCTCGGGCGCTGAACGGAATACCAAATCAGCCCATTACAGTACAGGGAGACTGCTACTTAGCAACCGGGGGCCTCTAAAGCCTCCGTGCTCGACAGGAAGCGAAATCTGTCGAGCCTGTTGGGCAAATGATAAACATTAGCAGTATTAAAAAACACAAAAGCCATGTAAATGGATCGACATAATGTGGAAAACGAATTTATCGAATAAATTGGGATGGGGGGCTGGAGTGGCAGGGGAGGGCCCGGGGAATCCAGAGGGTTAGATGCCACCAGCTTCCCAACCCCTGCTAAGGCAGCAGATGGAGACAGAGACATGTGGATTTGGAGGGGGAGAGGAGGGATATGTGAACCCCCTCTTCACACAGGGGCTGGAGGTGGAGGGGTGCGAGAGAAGTGGTGAAAACACTGTTTAATACAATGACCTGCCATGAACTTGCTCAACTTTTTCCTCTTCTAGCTTGATGTGGGCTTGGGGGAGTGGGAGGGGAGAAGGGGACCCCATGCAGATATATCAGTCACACAGAGGGGACAGATATGGGCGACTTATGTGCCCTGGGACAGCATGCTTGCACCCTGAAAACTATCCCAGAACTACTACTAGCTGTAAACAAAGTCCTGAGCCAAAGAAGAAAGTTGGTTGTTTTTTGTTTTTTGTTTTTTTAAGCCCAGATAACAAAACCCTAAACACTCCATCTGGGCTGGAAAAATATCAGTATATTTCATCAGGTAAAGGGGAAAAACACTCTGGCTGTGAAACAGCAGCAGGGTTCGGATCGCAGCCAGAACAGGAGCTAAAAAGCAAAACCATATTCTTCTGCTCTGGGTCTCGGCTTTGGAGGCAGAACAGGGAAGGGAGCAGGGCAGGGAGGGGGGCTGGTGGGGGTGGGCAGCGAGGCAGTGGGGAGGGGGGGCAGAAATGTATTTTTCATCAGCCAGTGTATAATTTATAAACAGCATTAAACAGTTTTTGTTTTCCTTTTCCTCTCTCCTGTGTCTGGGCTTGGCCGGCAGTCAAGCCTGCATTAATTTCTGCTCTGGGTACAGTGTGTTCTTGGAGGCACATCTGCAAGCGATCATAAACTCTCTGGAATGCTGGCAGAACATTCAGACCTGCCGGCAGGCCAGTGACGACATCACTCTGGGAAAAAGTTCGGGAAGTCGGCCAAATTCAGAGCGAGGAGGGCGGGAGAGAGAGAGGAGGGGTGTCCACAAGAGCTAGCTGCTTTCAGCTAGGCTTGTTCCTCCTGCTCTTGGGCACTGCTCTTGGGCACCCCATCACAGCAGAAGACAAGGGCACCCGTCTCCCATCCCCACCCCTAGGGAGGAGGGAGGGAAAGGAAGGGGAGCAGGGCTGGCTTCTGCCTGGTTATCTCCTGGCTGCAGGGTGAAGAGGGCCAGTGTGAAGCAAAAGCAACGCTGTCCCCACCCCCTCACCCCCCAGTGCAGCTGCCTGGCTCACCCCCAGCCCCTCGCTGGGCAGACACCTGATCTGGAGAACGAGTGGACAAGAGAGAAGCCTGCAAGGTCAAGGAAGCTGCATTGCCAAGAAGCCAGCTCTGAACCCCAAACCCCTCTTTTTCCTTAGGGGGTGTGGAGCCCCTAAGAGCCGTGCACCCACAAGGAATTTCCCAGCTACTGTACCTCCCCTAACTCCTCTGTCTCTGGAGGAAAAGGACCTTCAACCCTAGTGTCCAAAGAAGTAAAAAATAAATAAATAAATAAATAAATAAATAAATAAAAAAGAAAAGTGGGGGGACTTCCCACTCCACAGGTCTCTGACATCTTAGAAAGTTTGCACTTCTGTCCCATCTCGACAAGGGTAAGCAGAAGAGAGCAGGTATGGTTTCTGGCCCCAACATGCTCTGACCTATTTTTCTCTCTGAATGCATGGCTCAGGCCTCAAATGACCCCTCACTGCTGCTGGTATGAGCAAAGCTCTGAGCCTAAGAGTCTGTGTGAAC
The DNA here is from genome assembly GCA_004027635.1 of Crocidura indochinensis. Classification (NCBI taxonomy): domain Eukaryota; kingdom Metazoa; phylum Chordata; class Mammalia; order Eulipotyphla; family Soricidae; genus Crocidura; species Crocidura indochinensis. The sequence goes on along the minus strand of PVKC010003542.1, from coordinate 35,423 downwards.
CAGAGGGGTCCTCACTGGGGGGTTAACGTGAGAGGTGATGGGGGATTCTCTGGGAGCAAAGCCAAGCCAGGAAGAGAAAGTAAGGCGACCCCTGAGCAGAGCTCACTACATGCCAGTCATCCTCCAAAATTGGCAAAGCAGTTGGACCATTGTCCCCAGGGGTCCTATAAACCCCAATGCTCCGAGTGTCTGGGATAGATCATAGTCTCCCTGTGTTCTCCAGAGCAAAGGGCCAGGCCCTCATCTCAACTTTAGTCTCTTCCTTCAGCAGATCCAATATAAATCATTCACCTTTTTCCTTAAGCTCCTCTGTAACCTTCTAAACCCCATCTGCTCCCACAGCCACACCCCAGCTGCAATGCCCAGCCCCATTAGCAGTGGGGGAGTCCTGCACTCAGCTATTTGGAGAATTCCATCCCAACCATCCATTTAAGTTCCATCAGTCTCTAAGAAGGGGGCTCCTCCTTTTCCTTGAATTCCCCACACACACACACACAGAACTCTGTCCATTGCTTTTTCCTTTATTACCGTCAGAAACCAACTCCCAGACACTCAAGCTGTGGAGAGGGCACTGTGACATTCAGCAATATCGAGGGTACAGAGCCCCATAGACATCAAGAGCCTCTGAGCAACATATACCATCTCCAAGAGAGGAGCAGAGCCCAGAAAAATGCTGCCCCACCGAAGGGCAGGCAACAGCTAAGAGTGCGGAGTGTATGGTGCAGCGTATGGCCCCTCACCCCACCAGAATCTACCCGGGGAGCATCTCCCAGCAGCAACTGCCTGAACCACCAGGGTCTGTAGGCTTTGTAGGGATGCCTAAGATCTATGTCACCTCAAGTGACATACAAAATGGCAGGTCCCGACACACTGCAGGAATGGGGCATGGAGAGTGATAGAGTCTAATCCAGTGATCCCAGAGCTCTTGAGCTCTCTGCCCCAATCTTTTGCCCTCAAAGGTCTTAACTCTAGAAGAAACAGCTGAGTAAAACACCCAAAGGGGTCTCTCTCTTCCCACTATTCACACCCTTCTGATTTCCAAATCATCTCAAGAAAGACTACCGGGTCTGGCCAGAGCTAGCTCATTAGGAAAAGGGCTGGATTATTGTCTGTTAATTTAAACTTATTGTTGTCATCAGGTGTATTTCATAAACACTTGATTAGTTATAACACATTCAAGTTGAAATAAAACTTCCATTAAATGGGACATTCACTACCACCACTTAGGGTCTTAAAAGTGGAGGAGAGAGGAGAGAGGGAGATGAGAAAGAGAGAGAGAGAGAGGAGAAAAGAAAAGAGAGAGGGAGGCAGAGAGATAATGGTCTCTGCAAGGGCTCCTACAGGGCAAACTTCTAATTAAACAAACTGTCAATTGCAACACAATGAAAACTGATTTAGGAGCCTAAGTGTTGTGTCCCCATCACTAGAAATCAGAGCTTCCACTGCCTTCCTGTCTCATGCTGACTGCAGGGATGGAGACAGACGAGGAGGGAACAGAGAGAAAAAAAAAAACAAGGGCGGGCGTGCGCTTGGTCCGAATCACAAAATAACATCACTACCCAATTCCGTGGGGCCTTGTTCTCCAGCCTCCTCCGAGGAGCTCGGGTCTTGCCTCCTCCCTCACCCCACCCCTAGCAGATTAGAAAAAAAAAAATTAATGGTGTATGATGACAAACTTGGCTCAGCACTCACTGTACACACTGTACCCGCAAGGCTGGCACCCAGCCAGGCCTGGCCACGTGCCAGAGTTACAATAACAAACACGCGCCGGGCTCGCCAAGAGGGGTGGGGGCAGCAAGCACGCCCCAGAGCCTGGAGAAAGTGAGAGCCCTGCCTGCCGCTCCCCCAGAGCAGGAGAAAACAGCAGCCCCGGGGCCAGGGGCCATAGCACACAGGGGAGGGGGGGCAAGCGTGTGGTCCAACTCTGCTCCCACACTCACTTCTCCATGGCTACTCCTTGCAAAAAGTACATGTCCCCTCTCTACATATGTTTTCCAATGCTCTGCTTCTGAGTATCCCTGTAGGGGGCTTCAATTCCCCAGTCAGTTTTGGGACCATTCATTCCTCCATGAAAGCTTCAAACCACGCAATGAGTCTCTCCTGGGCTCAGTCTCTTTTCTCCTCCAAATTTCTTGTCCCGGGGCAGAAGAGTCAGATTGTCTTTAACCAACTTCTGCACCCCCCAATCCAGCCCAGTCAGAGATTCCCAAATGATCTAGCCTTCCTACCCTCCTTTTCAGGATTAAGACAAATCACTGAGCATTTCCTTGCCCCAGAACTCTTTTTTCCTTTAAGCCAACACACAGAAAGTACCACTCCAGTTGCACCTAAGGTTTCTATGCCCCCCAAATCACTGCAGTGGGACCCAGGAGATAGCACCACTTTGGGGGACACTAAGTCCAGCTTCTCAACTTCAGCTCCCTGCCCAGACTTCTCCAGAGGCACTTCCATTGTTGGTGGGAAACAAGGGGGCAGGCAGGGGAGCCCATAATTCTGGAAGCCTCTGACTAAGCCACTGTTGCTCTTTTATTTTGAAGGTGTCTCAAGTCTCAGGGGAGGAGTGAGAGGGAGGCTGGACAAGAGACAGAAAAACCAAAATAGAAATGGGACCAGGTTCTGGGCTGCTGGTGAAAGGGAACTAAGGAACAGACTTCCTCCACAAGGGCTCCTGGAAGAACTTTTACAGGCACCAAGCCTGGGACACAGGCTTCAGGTCAAAGGAAAGCAGGCCCCATTCCCCAAAGTGCTGGGATGCAGGGGACCCTGGAGAAGTATGCACACAGGTAGACTCCTATCTGCAAGCACTTATCTTGTCTGAGCTGGGGATCCTGACCCTGAAACCTGACCCTGAAGCTGTTCCTTCCTCCACACTTAGTCATGTGCTTTGTGGGGACAAACTCACACTTAGCCAAAATGGGCCAGGGGCTCCTGGCTGCCTCCCAAGGAAGCCCCAACACAGTCTGAGCCCCATCTGCAGCAGAAGGGAGAGGTGTGTGTTTAGGTATCCCCAAAGTAGGTAAAGGCCTACAGCACACTGAAGGGGTGATGGGCACCTCTCTTACGGTTTCTGAAAGGAAGGGTCAGGGAATTTCCTCTTATGGGGACTCTGATCACATTCTCTCAGGGAATGAGGCAGGTGGCCAAACACCAAGCCTAGAGCACAGAGCCAGAGAATTAAGTCATGTGCTGTCAGAACCCTAAATCAGAGGAAGGCAGCACCCCACCCAAACCCAAAGTCTCTGACACACAACAGGAGGCCTGAAGAGCTGTGGCTAGAGGTGGCTGACTCTGCGGCAGAGCCCTGGAGCATCTCAGAAGATGGTTTGTTCAACCAACTCCATCCATGTGCATAACCATGGACTCAGGATGCGAGTGAGCAAGGCTGGCCTGCAAGCAAAGCAGGTGATGAGCAAGACTGGCCAGAGTATCAGGCTTGAGAAAGAATGGGGTAAGAGGAAATAGGGGGACACAGGCCTAAGAAAGTAGAAGTAGACCCACTTGGAAGGACCCAACCCCTTTCAGAGACCACGAAGGGCCATGAAGCAGGCCAGGAGCAAGACTCCTCTTCTGTGTAGGGCGCAAAGCTCATGGCAACCCACACTATGGCTTGGACAGACAAAGCTACAGGGAAGCCAGATTTAAGGGTCAAGCTCAAAACTCAGAAGTGAAGAGCACAAGGCAGCGGTACCTGGACTTCGGACCAAGGGAGAACAGGTGGGCAGGTAAAGGGGACTTAGGGGGGTTAGGGATAAGAATGCACAGACATATGGAAGCAGGGGACCTCTTGAGATAGATCAACCCATGCCACGGCCCAATCCCTAGATCTATGGGAGAGAAGATGAAAGCAGAAGTGGGCAGGGCCTGTGAGGCAGAGAGGGTAGCATCTGGTATACCCCTAAGCCACTTTGATGCCAAGGTCCCAAAGGGCATTCATACCCCATCCCCCTCAGGGAGGGACCCATGACAGGCTGCAAACAGTCAGTCAGGTTGGAAGATTCTGGAACAAGGTGAAGGGCATGCGGCCCAGTATGTGCACCCCAGAATGAGAATGGCAGATAGGGAAGTGGAAGCAAAAGCACCATTTTTGTGGAGAGGCTGGTGGTAGCGAACTTTGCTGTCACTTGTCACTTAATATGAGAAACACAGTGAGTGAGCCACTTTCAGAATCACCCTAGCAGAGATGCAGGAGCCAAAGACCAGACTGCCGAAGGCCACACACAGCACAGCAAGCACTGAAGTCCCACTGCTTCATTCACAAACACCCCCACGGCCAGGAGGCCAGAGAACAGGCGATGCGTGTGTCTGCTGGAGTGAGGCCAAGAGCAGAGAGAAAGGCCAGAGAGAGAAAGCCCGTCCTCCCTTCTTCCCCCAGACATGTCTCTGAGAGGGCACAGCAAGGGAAGCCAGGCAGGGAGGGGCATTTGCAGGGTAAAGGGGACTGAGGCCTCCACTGCTGGGCATGGGAGCTCCCTCCCTTCTCCAAGAACTAGGCCCGCTGGGTTTCAAGCGCCTCTCCCTTTCCATGCCTCATGGGGCAGAGTCACTTTGCCCAACGCGAGCAAAAAATACCAGCCACTGCACGGCCGACCCCACTAGAATTGGATAAAATTAACTTGCAAAAGACAGCACGCGGTAACTAGCTTTGTGTTCCAACCTTTCTATATCTATTTAATTAAAGGCTCCTGTATAATGTGAACCCAATAGTCAGATTCATTAGACAGCCAGAACCTAATTCCACAACTGTTTTGCTAATGAAACTGCAGTCTCTCCGGAAGGTGGATCAGTCGGGGCATCAGGGGCCAGAGACGCCCTGGACAGCACATCCTGAGGGAGCAGGAGGGCGGCTTCATGCCGATGGTTATGCCAGGAGGACAAGTCAGTGTCACCGAGTCTAGGAGAAAGGGCTCCATGGGATAAGGGGAACCTAAGCTTTATGGGGAGTGCCATGACTGTCAAGGGGGGTGTCTGTGCTCTGAGGATCAAGCAGGGCATCCTCACCTACCTGAATGAGCCAGTAAGTGCATCCTCAGCCGCAAACTGTCCAGGAACCTCTTTCCGCAGAGCTCGCAGCCGTAGGTCTTCATCCCACTGTGAAGCTTCCTGGAGGGAGAGGAAAAGAGAGGTTGTTGGGTGCTGGCTCCCCAGAAGGTTGATCCAACCCTACCTGCCAACTCAGCAGGCCCCTGTGGTGGCAGTGGGGGGAAGGGAGACGGGCACTGATGGACACACTCGCTGCCTCCTCAGACAGCTGCAATTGCCCCCTTTATCCATGGACTGCTGCCAAGGAAGTATCTATTCCTAGTCCTGTCCAAAGGCTGGAAATACAGGGCCCTTCCCACTGCGAGCCCCATCAGCACTGAGATCTAAGCAAAGACAGCAGACAAACATCCAGAGAGGAAGTCAGAGGAGTCTGAGATGGTAGAAAGCTCCCGGACAACAAAGCTGGTCTCAGGGGTGCCAGGCCTCTGTCCTCTGTCCCCATAACCCAGCCCTCACAGCACCGTGATTGCCCACATGCTCAATCCTCTTGACAAGTCATATCGTGTTGGATGCAGTGTCCCCTTGACTCACCAGTCCCCAGTTCCCACCCCTTCTGCAGAGAAGGCTCTGAAGAAGATGAGGGATGAAGTATGGTCTTTAAAGGGATGCTTCTCTAGGGGGTGCAAGCTGTTTTCTGAGCTACAGTAACTCCCCACATGTTCCCCCCATACCGAAGTCCAGCTCCCTGAGCATCTTCCATTTATTTGGGACCAGAGGTTGAGCCCTGATAGACTTAAAGAAACCAAGGAACATCTGCAAACACAAAGGACGATCTTTAGCTTCCCTGAAGCACTTTCAGAACCACTGTCTTGTATGGACACAGGTTTTCCCAGGTGAGCATGACCCCCAAATCCAGAATGCAAGAGTTTGCACACCGACTTCCAGTCCGGGGTCTTTCCCAGTGGAATCCACACAGGCCAGCAGGTGGGCTGATCAGAAGCTGAGTCCTAGAAGGTTCATTATTCACCATTCATTCAGTGCCCAGGCATGGAGATACCATGCATGGGGGTGAGAAGGAGAGGGCTATCTAGCCCAGACACCAACTCTCCTGCCACCCACACTCCGATTCTCATGACACACCAATGAAGCACTGCCACCTCCCCAGGGCCTGGGCACTAAAGGATAGGGAGGGGTTGGCAATGGCAAACATTAGGGGGATGGGGCTGGAAAATGGCTGGGGAGCGCACAGGTGCCCATGGAACCAAACACCTATGACCACCAGGGTAGTCAAAGGCTCTAAAGCTACTGGAACCAACACTGATGAAGCTTCAATGGAAAAAAGATTATGAGACACTCAAGCTGGCAGCGTCAGCACCCCAAGCACAAATCCAGCCACCCCCTTGCAAATTCCACAACGGGAATCCAGCAGTGCCAAAGCCACATGAACCCTGGCAATACCACAGGCCACTGTGATCTGAGGATGGCTCGTGGGGGTCTGGGTGTCATCCCAAGAGTCAATCCTGTCTAGTCCCCCTTTCCCAATCACACTTGCTTTCACTCTCCCCATGCCAATGGCAATTAACGATTTCTCAATCACTCTCTCACATATACACACACCCTCATTCACCACAATGTCATGGGCCCCACCCCAGAGTTATCTTCTGCCTGGCTACCACCTGCCCATCCCAAGTGAGTAACAGTCACAGGACAGAACACCGTATTGAAAGTTCTTAACCCAACACCAATACTGCTACGTGTACAAACAGCACTTGGGCATGTGTGATGTGGACCTGGGCACAGGCATGATAGCTGGGGCCAGGGAAGAAGTTTGTTCCCCTATGAACTGGGGGGTGGGGGGCAGGCAAAGGACCAGGTACAGAGCCTGGGGTCCTGATCACTCAAAATAAGAGTTCAGAGGGCAAATCCCCAAACAGGGTCTTCCTGAAGGACCTCAAAACACAGATTCTGGGCTCGAGCCAGTTTGGGATCTATCCTTCAGTTCTTCTCCATGTGCGTGACAAGGCCTCACCATATGAGATCACCTTTCTGATCATCTCATGGTCTTTGCTCTTTGTTACGCATGGGGTAAAAAAGCCCAAAAACTGTAGGGTTAGGCTGCAGTGGGGGACGACATAGGCAAACCACCAGGATTCCTAAAGCCTCAGCCTGACACAACTGTAAACTTAAGGGGTCCTGAACATCACATTCTCACAATTTCTGTGGTATCCAGGGGTGCGGGCCATGATAGAAAGGTCCATTGTGTGCCAATGTCTGACCATTGAAAACTTTTTTTTTAAGCTTCTTTTTTTGGGGGGGGGTTGGTTTTTGGTTTTTGGGCCACACCCGATGATGCTCAGGGGTTACTCCTGGCATGCACAGGGGACCATATGGGGAACCAGGGGATCAAACCGCGTGCGGTCCATCCTAGGCAAGGCAGGCAAGGCAGGCACCTTACCTCGAGCGCCACCGCCCGGCCCCCATTGAAAACTTTTATCCAGATCTCCCAGGCTTTTCTCCAAAGGGGCACATTCCACTGGTGTGTCATCCTCAGCAATCATCAGCAAAACCTGACACTAACCCCAGAACTCTATCCTCAATAAAAAACCTTCTGCCACAGACACACCCGAGTTTCCTCCTTGACTCACTTGCTGCCTTCCTTTCAGAAGCCCTCACCTGGTTCTTCCCCACCAACATCTCCCTCTACCATTCTGATGCCCCCCTTTTCCTGACCTTCAGAGATCCAGGAACCCTGTGCTCGCTAGTCTCAGAGATGATGGCCCTGTTCTGCTTCTAACCACTGACTCGGACCTGACAGGTTCCCAGAGGTGAGAGCAGCACATGTCTCCAAGTGTAGAACAAAGGTGCTGCTCACTGGCCAAGCACATCAAGTTCAGAGTCGAATAATGGAGCACTTCAGAGGCCTGGGAGCTCGACCAAGTCCAGCACTGGCTTGCTGGTCCCTTTAATTATTGTTCAAACACCAAAGAGGAAAAAATGTGAAAAGGTGGAGACTTTGCATTCAAAGGGAAAGGAAATGGCAGAGAAGAATCTGAGTGCATTCAAGGGACTTGGCTCCTACAGACTCCATGGCGCAAGCTGCCAGTCCAGGTAGAACTAAAACTCCGACTAATTTTTGAAGCAAAAGTGCAAGTTTGTAAAAAGTCATGGTCTTCCACTCTTCAAGCCACAACCTCTTCCCCCATGATATTGTGCAACCGGGAAGCACTTTGATTAAAATGGAACTTCAGTCTGCTCCTGCCTTACCACAAACACGCCAGTGTTCCCAGTTGGATCCATTTTTTTTCACCAAGTGCCGTCTGAGGCCATCTGAGGTCACCAGCTCTCTCTCAGGGAAGGACAGAGGATGACTTTCATGTCCCTTCTGCAGAACCATTTTGCTTCTTGCCCCCTTCTCCATGAAGCATCATGACAGAAAACAACCCAGTTGTGGTCTAGTGGTTTAGATAGTCTATTCTCTACTCTTCTCTGCAACCCCCAGGCTTCTCTGTCCCCTACCACCTACCCACTCTGGGAATGAAGACTCAAGTTCTCTTCCCACCCCCATGCTGCTTCAGCACAGGTAAAGCTATTGAGTCATTCTAGCCTGAATGCAACTGATTTCCACATTTGACCAGAAAGAACAGAAAAAAATGGGGCAATGGGGTTTAAGCTAGTGTGTCCACTAAGAACTACATTTTGATGGGAAATTAGGGCAAAACAAAGATGAACTTCTTAACACGTAATCACAAAGAAAGAATCATTTTTTTTCTCACTGCTTCCCAACCACCATCTCTTAACAAGGAAAACCATGCCAGGAAGATTCACATGAATCCAAACTTCTTCAGGCCTAAGAACTCAGGCATCCCATCTGCTTCAGATTATTCAGGATATAGAGGAAGTCTTCCTGTCACTTTTCCTTTCCTTCCTAGAGCCAAATTTAAGGGACTGCTCAAGACTGCCAAGAAATTCCTCTTATCTAAAGTGAGATTCAGGCATCTCACCTTTCATCTTAAAAATATCCCAAGTACATGGGATTAGAGAGACGGTATAGCAGGTAAGGTGTCTGCCTTGCATGACCATGATTCAAGTTTAATTCTAGGTATTCCATATGGTCCTCTGAGCTCCAAACTGAGTGATCCTTTGAGTACAAAGTTAAAAGCAGGGCCTGAGCACCGCTGAGTTTGGACCCCAAAACAAACAAAATTATTACAAGTACAGTTTTATGAGCAGTCAAGGGTAAACCCTGTCCAATAGGTCCTTAAAGTCCACCTAAGGAAGGCCACTGGGTCAGAGTTCTGGCTGCCCTTCACACTTATCTTTCATCCACAGGACAAGTCTTCACCATCCCGGCCTGCTTAGAGTGAGTGGCAGAAAGGAGAAACCAACACCAAGCTCCTTCCTCCCTACCCAATTGTCAGCTGTTACTGCCACTCCAATGAGCAACTGCTTTGCCAACATTCAGCTCAACACTCTTCTCTCAACTCAAATAGCACATGAATCAGAGAAAAGAATCCCCTCCCCAAAAAACATAGCCTGGGCCACCTCTCTCATGAAGGAAAACTGAATGAGGCGCAAGCTTAATATATCAGCCAGGGACTTCCAGAAGCCTCATTCTTTTCATTTAACCAACCAGAGAAAAGGTAAGTTGCCTTTGCTTACATTTGAAAGGAACACACGGACATCCCATAGCTGCCACCATGTCAGCTCATGGGCCAGTATCACAGACTCAATAGTCTTATAAAGATGCAAGCCAAGCTGTAAAAAAAAAAAAAAAATCACAGAAGCACTGGTCTTCAGGCTGATAACTCTGGGTTTAATTTTGGGAGGGAGTGGGCTAAACCTCTGCCCCGACAAAACCTCAGCAACTGTACCCACACCCCATAATGGCCATCATATCAGAGGTCAACTTCATCACTTCATGGTCAATATCTATAATGATACTTAACAGACAAAATCTCCAGGCACACTAGTTTGGGGACTTTTCTGAGAACTCTGGGATCTTCTCAGAGTGGGGAGGCAGCCTCCTTTCCCCGCCCTTTATTTCCAGAAGCCTCGGAATACATACCCACATCCCTCCGCAGCTGTTGTGTAAGCCCATTGGCCCGTTTCAATAATCCAGGAGATTTCTAGTGTGTTGCCACAAATGTGCCTGCATGACACCTCCAAACTCCTTGATTCTGATGACTGTCTGACTGTCCATTGGGAACTCACCCAAGTAGATGGGCATGTCACATCAAAGATAATTAATCTCAATAAATAAACACAACACAAAAGGCTCAAGGGAGGCTGGGCAGTGGCGCTGGAGGTAAGGTGCCTGCCTTGCCTGCGCTAACCTAGGACGGACCGCGGTTCGATCCCCCGGTTCCCCATATGGTCCACCGTGCCTGCCAGGAGCGACTTCTGAGCGCATAGCCAGGAGTAACCCCTGAGCGTCACCGGGTGTGCCCCCCCCCAAAAAAAGGCTCAATAAGCAACAAACACCCTACTAAATCTTCAATGATTTAATGACCACATTATGTAAGAATTTTTCACAAATTTTCTTTTCCTGAAATACTTTTCTATTTAATTTAGTTTCTATTGCTTGTTACAACTAAATGGTTAACAGGAATAACTGTAACAAGCAATATAAACTAAATTATTTTGTGCCTGCCAACGATGCAGGCTTGGGAGTAGAGAGAGGGAAACTGGGGACATTGGTGGAAGGAATGTTACACTGGTGGTAGGACTGGTACCGAACACTGAACAACTGTTTATGAATAACTCTGTAAATCAAGTGTTTACATAAAGTAATAAAATAAAGTCACTTAAAACTGAAAAGGGGGGAGAGAAAAGTTATTCAAGTATCAGGATTTACTTAGAAAACAACTTTGAGGGAGAATGCAAACTCTTCCATCTTTGTTCCAATTTTCTTTTACTTTACTTTTTTTTCTTTCTGGTTTTTGGGTCATACTTGGCTGTGCTCGGGGGTTACTCCAATTTTTTTTGTTTGTTTTTGTTTTTGGGTCACACCCGGCAGTGCTCAGGGGTTACTCCTGGCTCCATGCTCAGAAATTGCTCCTGGCAGGCACGGGGGACCATATGGGGCACCGGGATTCGAACCGATGACCTTTTGCATAAAAGGCAAACGCCTTACCTCCATGCTATCTCCCGGGCCCCAAGGTTACTCCTAATTCTGAACTCAGGAATCACTCCTGGTGAGCTCTAGGAACCAAATGGGATGCTGTGGAATAAAATCTGGGTGCCAAGACATATGCCCTACCCACTATAATATCGAGCTGGCCCATCTCCTGTCCTTTTTGGGGAAATTAGGAATGAACTTCCAAGGACTGGGAAGGTGGCGCTAGAGGTAAGGTGTCTGCCTTGCAAGTGCTAGCATAGGATGGACCTCGGTTCGATCCCCTGGCGTCCCATATGGTCCCCCCAAGCCAGGGGCGGTTTCTGAGCGCAGAGCCAGGAGTAACCCCTGTCCCTGAGCATCAAACGGGTGTGACCCAAAAACCAAAAAAAAAAAAAAAAAAAGAATGAACTTCCAAAGCAATGCTCCTGGTGTTCCTTGGCTAACATTAGACTCCGATCAATGTGAGTAGCCAAGGATTGCAATACTGTTAGATCCTTAAGGTCTTAGGGATTATCTGGGCCTCCCCAACAGTGCTCAGGTGGCAATGAGCAAAGCTCATGGGATGCCAGGGATCAAACTGAGGTTGGTGAAATATAAAACAAGCACTGTTAACCCTAGAATTTCTCTCTAGCCCCCTTTGGGATATTCTGCACATGTCCTTCAAAAGGGTAGGAAAACTCTCCTCAAAAACCTAGTAAGGCTTTTTATGCTAAGCCCAAACACTGGCCATCTGGAGACTCATGGCCTATCCTCTGACTTTTCTGAATGACAGTCTATTATTGCCTATGGAGGCATCTGAATTCTACCATCAGTGACATATTCTGTCTGCCTGATTCATTAGTCATCTCTGTTGTTCTGATGAATGGTGTGGGAACATCAAGTTCACAATTCTGGGCTAGGCTGTTTATAAAAAGCTCATCCAAACAAGATGTTTCTTGAGAGCAGGAACCAGAATATGACAGGCACCCCCAATGTGCTGGACACAGGTGTAGGATCTTAAGCAGACACTGGAGAGAGGCTGTTGCTAATTACCTGCGACAAAGAGACACTAACCACTGAACTCTATGTGGGACTGCCAGGAATCAAGATGGAGGACAGGCACCCGGAAACGAAAAAGCAGAAACAATACAAATCTTGCCTAGGAAATGGGTCACTTCATTTTCTCAAGGCACAAAGGAAATCATCCTTTTACTCACTTTTTTTTTCTTCTTTTTTAATGTTGAGATTAGACAGTCATTTGACAAGCTGCAACTACTTAGCTTGGTATTACCACAAATTATCCTGCGAGCAATAGAGTTCGTGGCTCCCTGACTAGTCAATATTAATAAACATTACCGAATGCTTTTACAACACAATTTATTTTTTAATACAGCTCTTTATGTATGCCATAAAGTAAATATACCAGTAAAAGGCAAGGATTTCACACAAGAGATTAGGAAAAGCGAGCAAGGACTAAGCCAGTACCAGTTAACACCTCCTGTGCCGACTCAGGATGGGATAGACACACATTGGAGAGACGCAGAAGACTGGGGGCCATGTACCCTTTTCAAGGTGGAGGTGTGAGTACTGTGAAAACACCAAAGAACGTATATGTAGTGTTTTGACAGTGTGATATGTGGCTGGAATACTGGGCTTGAGGCAGGAGAGCTGTTTTTCACTCCAGCTCCAAGACCACAGCTCCATCAATGACTTTGGCTGGACCACTCACCCCTGTGGATTTCACCTCACACCTTCATGGAATAAGCATCAACAGCTTCAGATGATCTCTCTCATATCCTTTCCATCAGGATTAGGACTCTAGAGGGCAGTGGGCCTTGACACAGGCCTTGACTAGCTGAACCTTTACCTCCTTCTCAAAGGCTCCAGAGGCTCGACTCATCTCTCATTCTCTGCCACAGAGACCAGAGCACAGGAGGGAATCTGCCTTTTTATTGAATAAATGAAGCCACAAACACAGAAGGAATTTCAGTGAGAAAAATGTACAAGTTTTCAAAACCACTCCTCGCAACCACTAGGAAGGACAATGATAGTTGGAAACGATTCCTCTGCACAAAAACTGGGTGCTGAAAGGAAATAAAGTGATATGCATGAAACCTCTTCAGTAACAGAATTGCAAACCATAGTGTCTAAAAGGAAAAATAAAGGAGAAAAGTATCTGTCATAGAGGTAGGCTAGGGCAAAGGGGGTGTGGGGGGGCAAGACCAGGAAAATTGGTGGCAGAAAATGAACACTGGTGATGGGACAGGTGTTGGAACATTGTATTACTAAAACTCAACTATTAACAATGTTTTAATTCTGTATCTCATAGTGACTTTAAAAAATGTATTTAAAAAATCCCTTAGGTCCCCTGGAGAGAATTCAGAGATTAAGCCACTCGTCTTGCATAAAATTGACCCTAGTTCCATCCCTGGCACCACACAGGGTCCCCTGAGAATTGCCAGGAGTAAATGAACCCTCAGCACTACTATCTCAGCATCACAGGGTCACACCCAGCAGCGCTCAGGGGTTACTCCTAACTCTACTCTCAGAAATCGCTCCTGGCAGACTCGAGGGATACCAGGATTCGAACCACCATCCTTCTGCATGCAAGATAAACCGCCCTGCCTCCATGCTATCTCTCCAGCCCCAACAAAAACCACTTAAGTAAATAAACAAATCTACACGCATACACATGAGATGAGTTATACAAGAATTATCCAAAAGAGGCTTCCATGGTGCTCTTAGAAAGCCACGTGTTTGTCCATGGTCTGGGGTCAAGGCCAACCTGGACCTATGCAAAGGGTGGCAAGACATGTCTTAGAAATAGGAGAACAGAAAACAGCCTTCCCCAGGGCCACAAGTACCGCCTGTACAGTGCTTTCAGATAACGCTTGTGGTGTGGAAATACGATGTCACAATGGACAAAGCCGCCCCCTAATCTTCCGGCAGCAACCGCTCCAAAAAGGATCTTCATGGCTGTTGAGCACCAGGAGGCCTGGGCTCTGGCTGTTCTGTAACTCAGCCCTTTGTTTTAAAATACCTAGTTCTCCCAAGTCATTTATTTGAAATATCTCTATCAACAAATTTCACCAAGAACAAAAGTTTTTCATTTGTGCGCTGGGTTATAGGGTGATCTTATCACACACAATCTCATACAGTCTCTTTCAACAAGGTCTTAACGTGCTTATCAGTGGACTTCCTGGTAGCCAAATATGATTGAAATGTTCTATTTATGCTCACTGGATTAAGGACATGTTGCAAAACTGGACAAAAACCTGGCAGATGTAAGCAAGGTATTACAGCCCTGGCAGTTAAGATCTGAGAGGAAAGGATCAATACACACTTTTGTAGTTTTCTATTTCTTTCTTTTTTTAAATAAAGCATGCTTTAAAAAAAAACGAAGAAGAAAAATAGTAAAATGCCTGAAGATTTACCGTGTCTCAGAGCTTTTCTTCCAAACCCCAAACGGAACCGTGATGCATGTTTCATGATGTCAGTCCAAGGGAAACAAAAATAAATCCCAAATATTCCCTCCAGATGCTAAGCGGCCCTATAAGAGAACTGAGCTATGGTTATGGATTAACAGGGTTTTGTTTTTGTTTTTCTCGCTCCCTTGTGAGATTTTTTCCAAACGAGCTCAAATATGCGATTTCTGAGAAAACTGTGTTCAAAAAAAATCTCTGGATTCCGCCTTTATCTTGCTATTCTGGCCAGAGAGTGGAGCGGAAATGCGTCGCCCCTGATTATCTGGCCTCAGTTTCACATCTTCTCACTTCAGTCAGGAAGCCAACATGCTGCCTTCCAATTTCACAGACCAGCCCGGCTCCTCCGAGATTTGAAAATAACGAAGGTTTATTAAGGGCCTAAGAAGAAAGTTCCTGCGGAATTAAAACGCTCCTAGAAAATCTTCTTAATGTATATTGCCTCATTCTTTCTGCTTTAGTACACTGAAAATTAAATTACTTTTCTATGAGGATTCGGAGCGTCAGAGTCATCATTCCAAGCATCATTTATGAACAGAGATGAGAGCGGGGGACAGGGGAATGTGCAGGGAGACCCCACCCCAATGTGTGAAGATTATTATCATTCGAATAAAGGGGAAGATACAAAAATCAAAACAGCCTCTTCCTTGCTGCTGCCTTTTGCTTTCCTTTTAGAAAAAAACAGAAAAATGCATCTCATCTCCTGAAGTTTCCTACTAACACAGCCAATGCATGCCTGTAGCCCATCTGCCTTGCAAGGACTTTCGGGGCTCACCTGGAAGGAATGGGAGGTTGTAGGGAATCTTTAAAATCTGACTAAGGGCTGGAGAGATGGTACAGGAACTACTGCCTCACACGGAGCCAACCATGTTCAACTCTAGTCATTGCATATAGCCCCTTGAGCAACCCCCCCAAGTGTCATTCCTGTGCACAGAGACTCGCTTGAATACCTGGGTGTGACCCTCAAATTTGTTTGAGGGCTGGCAAGATTGAACAAGGTGCTTGCCTTGTATGCAGTTGTCTAGGTTTAATTCCTGGCACTCTATCATCCTCAGAATTACTCCCTTAATAGTGCTGGGTCATGGAGACACACACACCCATAAAATTTCTGTCAAAATGCACTTCCTTATGACGTATTCCCAGCAGACGTTGATTCGTTGCCTAGGTGACACACTGCTCTACCTGAGGCTGTGTCCAATTTTCTTTAGTCAAGAGTGAGGGAAACCTGAACATGCCGGATCTGGGAGAAAGCCTGGAGGAGGGAAGCACAGAAGCTGATGGACCCACATTCCTATTACCTACCCAAACGAAGAGAGACCATCACAAGCCTGATACCTGCCCTATGAAGACTCGGGAAAGTCATTAGTGAGAGAAAAGATAAAGATAGTTCAACACCCAGAGTCCCCTGGTTCTAGCTGCAGATAAACTGAAACAAGAGCCAAAAGCTGGCGCCCAATTTCAGGACCCACTGATGCCTTCCTACAGGAATCATGCATGTTCCAACTCCCGAGCCCTCCTATGCTCTGAACTTGGGTAAGTAAAGATGGGACTGAACCAATGTGGACCCCAGTCAGATCCACCACCATCCAACTGCTTTTCTATGTCTGAACACAATAAAATTCACATGGGGCTTTTCACCAGCATTATCCCCTCTCCTATACTAGAAGCAACCAAAGGGGAGACCCCTGCCAGCGCCACGGAATCCACTCCCATGCCTGACACATGGGATACTTCGAAATAGCTTTACAAGGATATTAATCACACGACCTAAAACTCACAGTTTGGAAGTACACCATGAGCGGTGCTGAATGAATTCACAGAGCCCTGCCATCACTACAACCGAAGTCAGAACATTTTTGTCACCTCTAAAAGATACAGGGTGTGCCTAAGTAGTTACCCTACCATCTTCCCATGGGTTTTGCCTCTGCTGCCAAAAAAATTGCCAAATCACACACTCTGTGGCTTTTTGTGCCTGGCTTCCTTCCCTGAACTACCTGTTTTCCAGGCTCCTATCTGTTAGAGTTTGTATTTCTCCTTCAGTCCAAATGAATATTGTGCATAATATTCCACGGAATAGGTAGACCACATTTCATTTAAGCTTTCATCAATCAATGGACACTTCTTTGTTTTTACCTTGGGCAAGTCTGCATCTGTAATGAGGAACCTATACAGGGTTTTTCTCTGTGAATGGGCTGTCATTTCTCCTGCCTTTCCACCAAGAGTGGAACTGCTGTCAGATGATCTGACACCTCTTTGCTTATAACCTTTGTAGGAATTGTAGGGGCTTTCCTGCTGTAGTTTCCCACTCTTATACATTCCCATAAGCAACCAATGAGGTCTCCAAATTTCTCAATACATTTTCCAACTAAATGGATAAATGAGTAGAGATGCCTTGTGTTGTGAAAGCCTGCAGAGAAGGGGATAAATATTCCAGGCTCCTCAGGCAAACTGGCATCTTAATTCTGTAGACATGACATGCCAGAGTCCTTCTTTAACAAATAAGGCTGTATATATACACACATATGTACATATACATATACAACCTTCTTATATATACATGTATATATACATATGTACACACAGAGATAGACTATGGAATGACAAATAATGGCTCAGAAAAGGCAAACACAGTTCAAAGTGTGTCCTCTGCGTTCAGCTTCGATTTCAACCCTAATAACCAGGCTCAATCACTGAATCACTGGACAAACACACACACGCTTCACGCTTATGGAATCCAAAAGATAGGAGCCCTGTCCCAGTGTCTCAACAGAGGGGATTCTGGTTTGGTCTGTAACTGGAAGTTTCATTGAATAGTCCTGTTGAGTAGGACAAAAAGTTTGAAAATATACTTACACTTGGGTCATAAATGCAGGTGCAGAAATAATGCCTAGGGAACCGTGAGATAGATCATAGGCAATCCCAGAACAAGAACTGACCTGAGCTTGTGAGGTGCCCAGGAGGAGGCTTCCAGAAGCAGTTCTCGTCAAGGCTCCCCTAAACTTCTTTTTTTGCCCCCCTTTTCTGTCTTTGTCAAAGGCAGCAGCCACACTGCTTTCTGCACAGGCTCCTTGCAAAGAACAAACAAACAAAGACTGGGACAGAGCAAGGCCCCTTGCAAGCTGCAGGTAATTAAAATGGCCTGTAAAAGCCCCAGCAGAAAGCACTTCAAAGAGACAGTAATTCCTGCAATGGCCAGTCAAGACTGTGTGGTGTAAAAATTATGAGTTTTCCCAATGGGGAGCTTTGTGTGAAAAGGACAGGAGTTGGTGGCCAAGGGAGGGTGACCCACACGGAGGCCGCTCACAGTCAGCGGCCTCATCCTGCATGCATGGTGTGCGTGTGCGTGTGTGCGTGTGTGTGTGTGTGTATGTGTGTGGCATGCACGAACGCATAGGGGTCCCGGTGTTGTGCACGTGTGTGCGAAAGAACATTTATCAACAGGGAGATGCTCCAACTGTGCAGGCATAGAGATAAAAGGAAAAATAAAATGAAAGCCACAAATACGCATCCTCTTCCTCCCCCCGCTGGGCCTCATTTTCACAGGCAGAAGCAGCAGGCAGCTAGCTCCTGCCTTACAAGGCTGCCTCTCTGGGCCCCGTGTGCTGCAAAATGCATAATCCCACCGGCTCTGGGCCCAGGGGCAGTCCAGCACCACAGCTCCATGACTGTGTGCCTCCCTCATCTCTACAAACAGGCAGCATGCTGCAAGCCACAGCATCCCAACAGAGGATGGAAACTGACTCAGAGCCTTCACTGAGTCCTTCACATTACCTGTTCGGCATCCCTGGAAAGTACCAGCCTGCCCACCATGTGGGGCTGAGACCCAAGAAAGTAAGTGGCTTCTCTGAGTCTCGCAGCAGTTTTAAATTCCCAACACAGGCCTGCACTGAGTGGGCTGTGCTCATGCTTTGCACTCAAGTTCAGCCCCTCCCAAACACCCCTGAAACACAGCACCAAGAGTAGCCACTGAGTATCACATGGTTTGGTCCTCTACCCCCCTCGCCAAATGCCCAACACCAAAAATTCAAATTCATACATGCCCACAACACGCCTGCAGGAAGCCGTTTTCCCCACTATTTCTCTGCAGGCACCTTATGCTAATATCTACCACAGAGCAATGTGCCAGGCAGGAAAGCCTGCTCAGGCAGCTCCTGGGGGGAGAGGGTCTCCCAGGAACCCCCCTTTCACCCACACACATTCTGCCCAGTCTCTTGCGTGTGTATCTCTTGTGCTCAGCTGGATGATGCACCACTAAACAGAGGCCCGAGTTCTGCTTGCACCTCTGTATCCTCCCATCCAAGGAAGGGTCAGGCCTGGGAGGTGGGAAATGGGGACCACATGTTGGCCAAAACAGGGGTTACCCAGAGGCCCGGTACACAACTGGTAAACTGGGGCTAGGGGTCTCACTCGCTGTCTGTGGCTACAGGGGAAGGAGGACAGACTAGCAGGCTGGGCCATTTTTTCCCATCCACAAAATCCCTCACAAATTCTACTCACCAACTCCCCCTTGATACTACTATGTGTGGGTTTGAAGCACACACGTAAAAACGTCCTTTTCTATTTTTTATTTAATGAGCTTTTCATGTTCATCCCCCCCTCCTCAGTAAATGAGAAAGAAAACCCAGAGCCTAGTAGAGCCTGGAAAGCCAAATAGAATCCTTTTCAATTGGCCATAACTTCCCCAAAGCGGTCTTGCTGACAACATCCCCCCACCCCACCCCACCTCGCCCCTCCATGCTTCCTTCTGCCGCCCCTTCGTTCTTCCCTGCTCACCACTCCAAACAAGATGCATGGATTTGGGACATTTGATTACTTTGAAGTATATATTTTTCCCTCAAATAGACTGAATACAATGGTTAGGAAATGTGACAGAAAACTATTCGGAGCCATTTATTGCCTTAATACCCACCTTTGTCCAACAGGCAGTTTTGACAACAGCGATAAATTCCAAATTTATGTCAACAGAGCATATGTTGAACACCTCATTTCTGAGCTAAAGCGGCATGCTGCCCGATAAATCACCGTTCTGTTTGAAATGAAAGTAGATTACAGGCCTGTGTTATTGAGCAGTTAGAGCTATAGTCATATAAATCAGAACTTTTAACTCTAGGCAATCCGTTGTGCAATTAACTAAAGAGCGCTTTGTCATCTCGGAGCTGGTGCGCACACACTTGGCAGGGCTCAGACCCACTGGGGGTGTGGAGGGGGAGGGAAAAAGTTGTTCAGCCACTGTGGCTCTCAAAGGCCACAGCCCAAACACCACGACCTTGTACCTCCAAAGACCTGGAAAGAGAGGCACACAAACACCCCCATAACCTTCCATGGCCTCCCTCCCACCCACCTACTGCCATTACTATTGGCCACAAAGACATCACACTGAGCATCTGTCACGAAGGCCAAAGGCCTTTAAGAGCAAATGCAAACCACTATGGAAGCTACGAAGGATTATACAAGGCTCAGAACAGCATCTCCTACATGGGATCTCCCCTCCTCCTCATGAAGCAAATGTTATTTTTATTTCTGTTGCGTCGCACAGGAAAGCAAGGAAGCAAATCGCTTCCCGAGGTGCTACTGTGGGGATGGTTCAGTCTGATACCCAACCGGTTAGCAGAGCCAAAATGTTTCCAAACTCAAGTCCTACCACCTATCCACTTCTCCTGAGGCTGAGAGCCGGGGGCTGGCTAAGGCTAGATACTGTCACCTTCCGGAAAAAGGGGATCATAGTTGCGACGTCAGAGGGTAGAGGAAGGAGCTGGTGTGTGAGAAGGGCTTGGCATGAGGACGAGAACATGATGTGTTAAGAATCTATTTGCTGGTGTGAATCCAATTTGAAAGAGCCCATGTGTGTGTTGAGTTTGAAAGATGCATGCCTGGGACTTATAGGCAGGCGATCATATAATGCACCTTCAATTCAAAGAGTTGATCCTACAACAAAAATCGACCCTCATCTCATTAGTGAGAGAGAGAAAAAGATAGAGAAAAAATGCTAAGAGGTGAGAATTCACAGTGTGGGAAATAATCAGCAATTCCCCATTCAGGAGTGGACAAAAGAGACAGGGCTGGTGGGCAGTGGTGGCCTCATGAACAGGGTAAAGTGTTGATGTTCCTCTCAGGGACTTCGAAACTATTTCTATGCATGTAACTAATATGAAGCAAGAAGAGGTCTGAGATGAGGGAAAGAAGAGTGCCACTAAGCATTACAGAAGCCAAAATTCTCCATGAAGCACAAATACACTGTACCCCACAAACTTGGGGGTGATAGGCCCTGGGAGAGGTGGGTCAGGATGAGCTGGCAGAACAGCTGCAGAGAACCTAGATGCTGCTCCAGCCCTCCTGGAACCAAGGAGCTGACTGGGATCGGTAGACCAGGTTGCTGGGGTCTGGGGAAAAGAAGAGGGCCATTGAGAAGGCTCATTTTGCACTGAGAATGAGGACGCTTCAGCAATGAGGGCTGCCTTCCAGAACAAAGCGACCAGCTGCCGTCCCTGCCATGTATGTGTAGGAGGCTTCTGTTGCCCCAGGAACTTACAAGAAGGGACAGGTTGGAACCACATGCTCATCTCTATCCATGGAGCACAGGTGTTTGGCCTGGTGGGAGACAAGTTTCCAGAGCTGCTGCCTCCACCTGCTTCCTCACAGATAATGTCAAGATGGGCCATGAGGGCCAGTGCTCTGGTCCTGTCCTTTCAATTTTTGGCTTTTTTGGAGCCTCACCTGGCTGTGCTCGGGGACTACTTCTGACCATGCTCCAGTGACCCTGTGAAATATCAGGAATCAAACTGAGACCAGTCCCATACATAGCAAGATCTTCACCTTCTATACTATCTCTTTTGCTCTTGGGCTCCCACCTTTTTCTGACACCCCGAGCTGATGACCAACTCAACAGCATTGGCAACAGGGACAAGAATATAACAGTCTCAGGAGGGCCGGTCACAAAAAAGCTTGTCACAAGAGCAGGGGAGTACAGTTAGGGCAGAGCAGAGACCACTAAGATTAGGAGAGTTACAAATGGTCACTCTAGACAAGAACTGGGTGCTGAAAGGAGGGGAATGTAGTGTGTAAGATACCCTATCATAACAATATTTTAAACCAGTTTTTAAAAAGAAAAAAGAAAAGAGAGAAGAAAACAGCTGGTCTCTGAGAGGCAGGGAGGGAGGGCATGAAGCAAACCGGGGATATTGGTAAGGAGAAAGATACACTGGTGAAGGGATGGGCATTACACTAAAACTCGAACATGAACAAAATTAACTATCTACAGTGAATCAAAATAATTTTTAAAAGATATCCTCCCGCCACCAGTGCCCCAAAACTCCCTCCCTCCCAACCCACTAATGCGGGAAAGTTGCATTAGTGAAGGGGGTGTTTAAAAAAGAAGTTAAAGAAAAAAATCAAAAAAAAATGAAAAGAAAAAAAAAAATAAGGCCTCCCAATTCTTATCACAGGCTGTGTTCTTTACACTGACTGTATAGAAAGAGGAGGTACAGTAAATGATCCCATATACACCTCAACCCAGACCCTTGCCGGGTCTGTATTGTGAATCTGGGGAAAAAAAAAAAAGATATCCTCAAAAAATGTCCCAATCTCCATAGGCCAACGACGAATGAGGATGATACGCAGAGAAAGAGAGAGAATAAAAGCAACAGGCTTTAGCCCCAAAGCTTCCAACTAGTTAGAAGAGGAGACCCACCAGTTTAGGCCAACAATTCCAGACCTAGAGGTAAGGCCTGAGATGGCCATAGCCAGGGTAAGAAGGCTCGAAAAACCCCTCATCTCTCAAAGAGGGTGAAAGGACTCAGAAGATACCCAGGAGGAAGAAGAGGAGGAGAAGGGAGAGACATTTCCAAGGGACCTTGAACCTAAGAGACAGAGGGCAGCTGTGTAGACTGGAACAGGGGGAAGAGTCATCAGAACAGCCAAGGGGGCCAGAACAACAGGTGGGAGAACCTCGCTGGTCCTGACAGAAAGGAGTGAGGTAAGAGGGAGAACTGTGGAGGTGAACCTAGATGGCCCTTCCTGCTTTGACACATGATGTCAAGGACTCCTGGCAATAAGATCGCCAGTCTTGCCCCTAAAAAGCAGATTCCTCACACAGTCACTCTGCACCTATCACTTGGTCTTTATTCACAGTTGAATACCAGCAAAGCCAGGAAATGCTGGACAGAGAAATGCTGGCCCCTGGCCCCTCATACCCGCCTTGATCATCCAACAGAGGCAATGCCTGGTGTCAGAGAACAG
The DNA here is from genome assembly GCA_004027635.1 of Crocidura indochinensis. Taxonomy (NCBI): domain Eukaryota; kingdom Metazoa; phylum Chordata; class Mammalia; order Eulipotyphla; family Soricidae; genus Crocidura; species Crocidura indochinensis. The sequence goes on along the minus strand of PVKC010003542.1, from coordinate 12,629 downwards.
AAGGAAGTTGGGGGCAGTGCGAGGAAACCTCGTGAAGATATTTAATATCTGAAAAGTGGGGGAGCAGATGAAGTAAGTGAGTTTCATTAGAGGATCATTAAGGAACTATTATAGTAAAATGAGCTCCAGGTTTCCAAATAAAGTGGGAACAATCACACTGAAGGAAGCAGCAGTACCAACGAAGGATGCTGGAGAGGATTGGGAAGAGAAAGTGGAATAAAAATAACAGGTGGCAGGCATGGGCAGCTCCATCCCCCTGTCCTTCCAGGCTATGGATCAGCCAGACCCAACCCTCAGGGCCAAGGAACAGGTTGAAGAAGCATCTCCCTGGTCTGCAGGCTTTTAAGCCCCTCTCCATCCCCATTGTCCCTCTGAACCCCATGATTTTCCCAGAAAGCCCTGGTTTCACTTGCCTGGGCAATAGAGGAGGCTGTCACCAGGTTGCTATGGGAGGGGAGAATGCGAAGGGCCCAGAGAGGCAAGAGGAGTTCTGAGCAAGTGGCTCCCCTAAGAAGAACTAAATGTAGCTCCAGCTCCTCCATACAGCCAGTTCTCTGCAAAACTCAATGCAAGGTCAAAGCCCAGCAATGTAGGTCGGTCAGTGGGTACCCCAGACAAGGCAAATAGGGAAGAGTCAAGAGTTAGAAAGATGTGGGGTGGGCAGCTCAGTTCTGAAGGTGGCCCCGGTCATAGCAAGGGAGAACAGCCCCTGTTCTGAGGGCCCCACAACCTAACCCAAACCCTCTTCAAGCTCCCCTGAATCCTTGGGCTCAAGCAGGTCTAGAGCCATAGACTATCTATCTTCTCAGGTAGATCCCCCCACAACCCTCGGGGTGAAAACACCACAACTTCTAAATTGTCTCAGCTTCCTCAATCCTCTCCATCTCTTCCTTGGGTCTCACTTGCTTCATCCTTGGAGAGATGTGTAGGTAAATAGGGCGCACATGAGGGATTCCCTCACCATGGCAGAGATGGGGGCACCCACACTCACCACTAGGTTGAGGTTCTCAGAGTGGCCAGTAGGCCCCAGAAGTTCTCAGAGAGGCCAACATGCCCCAGGTCTGCCCCTCCTCACTGGGATGGGGATCTCAACGGTCACAGAGATCATCAGGATCTCCCCAAAAGACCCCAAATTTAGTCATTCACTGCTGCCATAGAGTCCTGCTTCCTCTGCAGCACACATCCTCGTTCTCTCCATGCAAAGAAAAGGGCAAGGCAAGGGTGAACCTGAATGAAATCCACTGTTGAGAGGGCGGGGAAGTCCTCCCTTCCAGGAGACACAATTTAATTCCTACATTAATTGTCTTGCTGGAAGCTTCTCTCCACATCCAGGCTGGAAGTATTTGGAAGTGTCATGACCTGGAAAGCTCGTATTGAATCACAGAAATACTTCATTGCCATCTGATCATATGCACATATTTTGTCACTAAGCAACCCAACAAGTGTGTAGCAAAGATTCTCATCCAGTTGCCACCACAGTGTCCCCACCTCTCCCAACGGTTCTCTGGCTCCCTTTCCCCCAAGATGTTCACAATTTGGGCTAGGGAGTTATAGGGGGACAGCTCAGAGAGGAAGGAAGGTTCCGAGCTCTATCCTTAATCAGGCCAATGAAAAGTTCTTTCTGGGTGGAGATGAGGGATGGCCAGTCTCCTAAACAATCTGCCCCAAAGGTCGCCCCTGTGTGCATGGGAATAAGAAGACAACAAATGAAATGTTCCCATAACACTTTTAACTTCTGAGAAGTAAGGGTTTAAGCAAGTCTGGGGAGGGAGGATCCTCAGGTCCTTCACTCATCCTAGAATAAACATGCTCAAGCTTCAGACAGATCACCTAAAGATTGCTAGAAAAGAAATGCAAGAGAGAAGATAAGGCATCTATGAAGGGGCAGGGCAGACAGAGTGGAGAAACATGTAGCTCAGAGTACAGAGCAAAGTCGTAAGTCCTAATGAAAGCCTGATAGAATTTTCATGGGGGCTCATGTCCTAAAGCTAAATCTACAAAGTTAAGAACTGGAATTTAGACCAGAGCACTCGTCTTGCATGGGATTGACCTAAGTCTGATCCCCACCACCACATATGGGCTCCTAAGCAGAACCAGGAGCGAACCTTGAACTGAGCACAGCCAAGTGAGGCCCCAAAAGCAAACAAGCCAAAAAAAAAATTTAAGCCAAAAAACCTGAAATGCAGGGCTGGAGAGATAGCATGGAGGTAGGGCATTTGCCTTTCATGCAGAAGGATGGTGGTTCGAATCCCAGCATCCCATATGGTTCCTTGAGCCTGCCAGGAGCGATTTCTGAGCGCAGAGTCAGGAATAACCCCTGGGCGCTGCTGGGTATGACCCAAAACAACAACAACAACAACAACAACAACAAAAAAAAAACTTGAAATGCCTAAGACACAGCCATCCCAGAAGATTTTTCTTCCCTGACTGAGGGTATGACATCTCTGAAGTGGGATGGCTTATTCCTGCCTGTTAAGCTTTACTCATCTCTGGTAGGAATTTCTGGAAAGTTACTAAATTTCCTGTGTATGCATATGTGTGTGTGTGTGTGAGAGAGAGAGAGAGAGAGAAGCTTAGAATATTCCAGAATCAGGAGGAGAAAAATCTGAGAACCTTAGGACATTCCAGAATCAGGAGGAGGAAAACCTGAGGATCACAAACTCATCACAAGTTCTTTCACAGGTCACAGGAGTGCTCTTGGCCCTGTTTACCCAGCTTCAAATTGAGAGCTTTCTTGGCGATTCTGACAGCCTATGAGATCTGTGAGGGAGAAGCACATGATTCTCTCTTTCACATGGGCCCAACTCCTACACAGGAACCAGTCAGACCCCCTCTCCTCAGAGCCCCAAACCCTTCCACCCGCTGGTAAAGAATCTTCAAGAAAATGCCCAGATTGAATCCGAAGGTGAGCACTATTTTCAGTACTTCTTTAGAGAAGCCACTTCTTTTCCATATGGTTCACACTGAGAGACAAGTTAGAGGAAGTAGTTGAGCATGGGAAGGGATGTAGTATAGTCAGAACCTGACCTGTCATTCTCCCCAGGGTTCAAGCCGATGGCTGCCCCCCTAAGAACGCAAGATCTCAGCTGAACTCCACCTGGTCAGTCAGAACCCCACAAGGAGATGCTGTGTCATAGGGAATCCTTGTGCTGTGGAGACAAGGAGGAGAAGGAGGTATCATAATGCAGGGCAGAGCCTGCTCACTGCTTTCTTTCAAAGTGCTATGGCTATGCACAGGCCCAGACCAGCCTTGGTCTGTCAGGAAGGGATCAGGATAACTTCCTGTCACAGGAGTATCTGAAAACAGTCTGGAGAAGCTAGGAGGAGGGACCTCATGCTGCCTTCCTGAAATTCCAGCCTCAGACTCTGAATTTCTATAGCAATGGAATGGCTCAGTCAAACCAGAAAAACTCACGGGGTACAACTATATCTGCTCATGGATGCATGAGCACCTGGCATAGTTTCACTTAAAAAAAATTTCCAGGGCCATTGTCCATCCATCTTCTAAGACACAGCTCCAGACACTAGTGCAAATACTTCTCTGATCCCACTAATTTCTTCTCTGGGTTATCCAGTTCCCAGAATCAAAGAACTGTAGAGTCTGCAGTCTCTGGAACCACCCGCCAAATTATTTTCTTTAGAATGCCCCTAACAATTGCATATATGAGAGGTCCATAATAAAAAATTTTTTTTTCCGGTGACGCTCAGGGGTTACTCCTGGCTATTGGCTCAGAAGTCGCTCCTGGCAGGCACGGGGGACCATGTGGGGAACCGGGGGATCGAACCGTGGTCCGTCCTAGGTTAGCACAGGCAAGGCAGGCACCTTACCTCCAGCGCCACCGGCCGACCCCCCCCCCCCCAAATAATAAAAATTTACTCTCTTCCCACCATGACTTTAGCTCAGCTAGAGCGGACACAGATTTACAATTTACTCCTCCCTGGACTGTTCTGAGCACCCAGATCAAAGCCAGGTGTCCTATATAAAAATACTGTTATTCCCATATACCACCCCCCAATGGACAGTGGATCCTAAGTTCAGGTGATCATGAGCGACTGCTCTAAGCCACTGTGTGGGTTCTACTTTCCCAGTCTTCTCTGGGCACTGAGTTCCAGTAGGAGGCACACGTCCCAAGTCACATCCACCAGAGGACACTAAAGATTTTTCTGGTATGAGGATGTCTGAGAAGTGCCACATGGGCTTGTTCCCAAAGGTAAGAAATTCTGTGACAGTGTCAGGGCCATCTCCCAACTGGGTAGCTATATCGCCCTAACAAGTTTCTGAGCTTCAAAGACTAGCATAGCAGAGTCTTCTACCACCACCCCACCACCACCAAGCCCTGGTAATGAGCCTTTTAGCTGTCCTGGCAGCCAACCCACTTCCTCTAAATTAAAAGCCAGATGGTGCAGGATTAAGGGGCTTGCCTTGCATGTGGTTGATCCTGGTTAGACCTCCTGCACTGAATATGGTCCCCAGAGCACCACCAGAGGTCACTCCTGAGCAGAGCCAGCTATGACACCCTTCTCTCACCCTCACCTGCTCCAAAATATCTTAGAACCAAAAAAAATACTCCAGCACTAAGACCAGTAAAGTCTCATCTTTATCCCTTGCCAAATGGGGTCACTGAAGGTGCCACTGGGGAAAACCCAAGAGAAAGGCTTATAGACTCTATGAGTTACTTGGGTTCAACTTGAAAGGGAAAAGGCCCTTCAGTCTCTATATTGCCAACTCACCTGTTGCTTTGTGAGAGTTTGGGGAAGATGGAGGGGCCACAAGCAAGTCACATGGTTTGAACCCAGCTCAAATCTATGCATGCAAATCCCATGCCCATTCCTGGACTTTCTCCCTGGTGCCACCTCATGCTCTGAACTCCATCATCAAGGCAACTTAGGAGCAGCAGGCTGTCCACTGTGACCAACACCCTAAGTTGCCTGAAGGGTGAGCAGCCAACTTCATGGAACGGATACTTCGACAAGGCCTGTCATCGTTTATTCCATGAAAAAGGGACGGGAGAGATGGATGAGCAATGATTGTGATGCTGCAGAAATCTGGAAGGTTACCAGTCCTGTGAGTAGCTGCACTATAAAAAGAGTCAGACACTAAGTATTTCCTTTCCCATAAAATATTCATTGTCGCACAGAGGAGCCAAGAAGCCGAAACCTCAAGCCTTTCTAACTTGGAGCTGCAGTAATAACGGAGTTTTATAGAAGCCTTCTGATTGTATTTATACCAGGCTATAAATATGCTCCTTTCTAGCAAGCAGAAAGGAGGGCAGCCACACCCAGTCTCCACCAGAGTCCATCCTGTAAGGAGAAAGATCCCAGAATCACCCATTCCTCTGCTTAACTTTCCAACCAGAAAGGGGCAGGTGGCGTGTGACCAGTTCTCAAAGCAATCAAGAGAGTGGCTTAAAGGGTTGTAGTCTAGGCGCTGCATGAGGGAGTCTGGGTTCAATCATCAGCCCCTCATAGTCCCCTGAGCACAATCAGTAGTGACCCCCAGCCACCAAGCCTCAGCCACCAAATAGGTAAAACAGTGGCAAAATAAAATAAAATAGTGGCACATGAGAAAATCTGTTCATTTCACAATGCCTGTCCAGCCCTCATTACCTGGTTCACAAGTGGTCCTTGCCCAACAATGGACCCATGTCCAGAGTGCCTTTGTGGGTTCAGCTCTTGCAATATTGATCCCTTCTCATCTCGGGATCTCCAAAGTAATCTGGCAAAGAGTGAGTGCCCTTGTTTCTCTAAGAGTTGGAGAGGTGAAGTCACTTGCCTAAGTGAGGCGAACCATTCCTCTTACCCTGCAGCTTCCCCTGCTGCTCTCCAGTGTATAGTCAACAACCTAATGACCCAACTGGACAACATCTTCGAGATTCTTCCTTTCGGAATTGACTGGCAAAGTCAGCTTTGCAGGGGCAAGATTTTTGCAAAATCATCAAGCATACATACATACATACATACATACATACATACATACATACATACACAGACACATTCTGCCTGCGCACGCATACACACACACACACACACACACACACACACACACACACACACATTCTGCCTCCACCTATAGACCTTACCTTAGATGGGTAATTAACTCATCAAACCAAGCATTGAAAAGCAGCTGACCATGTGTGATTGCCACACATACACACAGAAACTTTCTGGACCAAGACTCTTGTCATACTTGGGACCCAAAGAGTTCAAACATAATTGTTCCAGAATATTTGACAGTGAATTCCCATTTGAACCTGAGTGCACAGTAAAAGCTTTACCTTTCATAAAAAAGGTCTTTAGTCTTCCTGACTTCTCCACTGCTGATTAACTTCCTTTTTCAAAGTCTTTTCAAGTATGGGAATTTGCACATTCTCAATGAAGTCTTTAAAGAAAGAAGCCAAGATGCAAATTCTCCCTATTTGCTTTGGCTTTAACTATCACACCCAAACCAGATGGACCAGGCTAAAGGCTTACTGAATTCTAAATGTGGTTGTGAGGGCCAACATGATAGTACAATGGGGAGGGCGCTTTGCCTTGCCCACGGCTGACCCAAGTTGAATCTCCAGCATCCCATATTATTCTCCAAGCATTCCAGGAGTAATTCTGAGAACAGAACCAGAAGTGAGCCCTGAGAACCACTGGATGTGCCTTAAAAACAAACAAAAAATTGCAGCTATGGAGTTAAGAGAATACAGGGGTTAAGGTGCTTGCCTTGAATGTGGCTGACCCTGTTCTAATCCATGCACAAGGTCCACCAGGGGTCACTCCTGAGCAAAGAACCAAGAATATTATCTGAGAACCATTGGATATTACCCAAATACCCCTCTCCTCCCTACCTTTCCCCACCCCCACCCCCACCCCACCCCCCAAAAAAAAGAACAACAATAGTGGAATACCACAGGAATAGGCCTATGTTTTTTGCAAGCACTTTGAAAGTCATCTATGCATGCCAGAGTGGCACTGGCCAAAATGATGGCACTGCAGATAGGGTATTTTGCCTTGCATGCCTCCAACCCAGGTTCAATACCTATAGCAGGGGTCTCAAACTCAATTTACCTGGGGGCTGCAGGAGGCAAAATTGAGGTAATCCTTGAGTGCAAAGTCAGTAGTAAGCCTTGAAGATTGGAGGGTGTGACCCAAACAACTAAAACAAAACAAAACAAAAAATGATTCCTCTAGGGTAGGGCCACAAAATGTTGTATGGAGGGCTGGAAACAGCCCCACGGGCTGCAAGTTTGAGACCCCTGACTAATCCCTGAGCACAGAGCCAAAAATAAGCCCTGAGCACCGCTGGGTATGACTCCAGAACATAAGAAACCAATGAAACAGATTGTCACTGATGGATAGTAATAAACCTGTTACTCCAAAAAGTTGTGCTTAGATGTCTTCTGAGAATTCAGTTCTGATTACAAAGAAAAACTGATGGAAGGGGTCGATTCCAGCCCCTCTAGAATGCATTTATTCAGCCAGCCTGATCTGTCTCAAGGCAATGTGGCCCTCATGGTTTTTCACGGGCCTGTGTGAGCTATCCAGCTGAATACTCACTCTTGGGCAGTCTCCTGGGGCCCGAACTGCCTCTCTGCAAACTGGTCGGAGCCCTGATTTGTTCTGCAGAACAATAAATGTCAATGAATTTGAGGCTTCGATCGTTCAGATGTTTCCAGCACCTGACTGTTTGGATAAACAAGACCAGTGAAGACAAAATATTCTGTGAGAGAGAGAACTGGATAAAAATCGTTTTTCATGGAAACCTTTAAGACTAACATGCCCTGGCTCAGGAAGTCAAGTTTATTAATCAAATAATGATCCACAGAGCAGAAGGGGATTCAGAAGACTCCTTGCCCTCCACATGGGTACAATTCCCTCATTCAAGACCTTATGATAAAGCCAAACAGGTCTCAGACAAGGTCAAGTGTTGCCCAGGATACAAAATTGTGCTCAGCTTAGAACCACCTTCTTAGAGGAGAATCACAAATTCAAGTCAGCTGGACTATTTCCACATGCCATGGACACTCTGAAATTATAAACCCAAAGACATGGTGCCCTTGTGCACTGCAAGATCATGAAAAACAAAGGCCTTTATTACTACCTGGCATGAGAATGGCAAGAATATCTATCATTCTGTTTTTGCGAATCATTCCAACTTCTAAGCAAAAGGAGGTTCCATTTAAGCCTCAACTAGTAGGAAAACAGAATGAGTAAAACCACCTCCATTCCCAAATCTTCCAACTACCATATAGTATTACACGAGTACACACACACACACATGCATACATTTATATTCACACATGTATACACACATACAAACACCATTTTGTCTCAGAAGAAGAGTCCACTGTGCCACTTCTTCAATCGAATGAAGGTTGAAAGTATCTATTTTATTGAGGAGCTGCTGGTAGAGGAAACTTAACTGGGATAGCAAATACAAAGAATAAAAAATAAAGTTTGTCCATTTCCCTGGACACTGTCCATGAGGTGGTTCAGAACCCATATAATAAGTTTGAGACAGCAACCTACTTGTATTCACCCCAACAATGCACCAGTCCAGCCCCGATATCCGAGGAGGGTCTGTAAACCCACCCTGTACAGCAGCCATATACCCACAGACACATGTAACTCCTGGGGCCACCACCTCCAACCCAGTGCTCCAATGGCAGAGCTCACTTAACCTGACCCACAAGCATGAAAGCAGAATGAGATTAAGGGGAGTAGTAATGGAAATTGGTGCCAACTCGGACTCCCATCAATGGCCATTCTCACCCTCTAACGACCTTCCCCTCTTCTTCAAGGGCAAAAGAGATAACTGAGGCCCTGGCAACATGGAGAGATGCCAGTCCAGTGACTCTTACTCTGTGTCCCACCCAGAGTGGGCACCAAGGTTTCTCTCCCCAGCCAACAAGCAGAAACTTTGCCTTGAGTCCAAAAATAAATGTTGTCAGCTCCTCCCCAGCCTCCTGCCTCTACATGAGTCTCACGAAGAGATGCTAGATTTCTCCACACACCTTGCTCGTCCGAGGAAATCAATATGAAAATCAATTCATCCACTGGTATATTTTATCACGAGCCATGTGGCAATGCCACATTTCATTTACAGTGCGGCGCTCAGGGAAGCAAGGTCAGTGGGTAGAAAGCAGGCTTGCAGGGGCGAGGAGGGAAGGGGGGGAGCGTCCCTGGGTCTGCGCCGGCGGCAAATAGAAAAGTGAATGAAATAGGAACAGAGATAGAAAGGGGAGCCTGGGGAGGAACAATTACTGGATGGAGGGGGCACTGTGCTGTGCTGGTCTGGCCTGCCAGCTGGTTTAAATGCAAAATCGTTGGTAGATTTAGAATTCTAAGTAGGCTTCTTCGGACCATGGCAAATGAAAAATGGTTGTGCTGGCATGCAGATCTGTAGAATAGAATATATATATATATATATATATATATATATATATATATATATATATATATATATATATATATACTTTTTCTTTTGAGCAGGAAATAAGGCAGGAGGAAGAAAAGGGCGGTGGGGGAAGAAAACGAGACCAGATAGAATCTGGCCAGGAAAGACAAAGGCGGAGAGGGAGCAAAGCAGTGGAGTTAAGGCCTGGCACCTCGCAAAGGCTCGAGGCTGGAAGCAAACAGGAATTTCAACGCACTTCGGGGAGGAAAATTATGATATCTGCATGGCTGCAAAGGAGCATATTTTTAGTAAATTCGAAAGTGATTTGCCACACGCCACACCAGCCCACTCAGAGGCCTCGCGCCGGCTCGGGTAGCTGCGCCATGGATCAAATGTACTCAGTAATTGCAGAGTCATTGCTACCCTCTTACCTCTAAACAGAGCAGATTAAAATAGCATGAACAGCTATAATAACAGGTTTGGGATTCAGCTTTTTACAGCCAGAAAAATGCTTATGGAAATAAGGATTTTGCTGACTCTTTTCAAAGTGGAGCAAAGGAGAGAAAAGTGGGCCCTGGAGCTGCCGAGGGAATTGTCTATACCTAGACAGCCATGTGCCAAATACCCCAATCCAGACCCAAGGCATGAGCAACCACATGCACTCCAGGACCTGGCATGTACCTCTTTCCTTGCCCACATACACCAATATGGAAACTATGTTGGGCTCTGTTTCTCCTGGGACTTTCATCCCCCATTTACCTTTGTAGCCCAAACCAGTTCCCTTAGCTACTTCCTGCATCCCAATAAAACTCATTGAGAATACGTGGCCTGGTGGGGGGCAGGTGCTGAGCATGTATCCACTTCTGGGCGAGGCAAGATCCAATCAAATCAGCTGCCATGAGAGCCTCACATGACACAGTTTGGAGGTCTGCTAGTGGACACCTGAGTCACAGGTATCACTGATGCTTACTGAGGGCTAGTACTGAGCCCCACAGGCTCTACCTCACAGCAGCCCAAGGAGCAGGTCTGGTCAGCTGCTCCCACCCCCACAATGCAGGGAATCCCATGTCTCAGTGTTGTCTTAAGGACTAGAAAGAAACCCAACTCCTGAGAGGGGCCGACTGCCTCCCTGATTTCATTCCAGAAGCCCTTGCCCTTGTGAATGATGCCCCTATTCCCAGAACCCCAACAAAGGGGAGACTCTGAGACCCCCTGTGCCATGAATATCGGATCCCCCAGAATCCCCAGTCTCAAAGGGGCTCAGGGGTATTTGCCCTCAATTCAGTAGCATTTCAGGTCCCTCCAGTCCTTCCCAAGGTAGGCAGTGGCTCTGGAAGCTTCTCTAGGAATTACGGGCACTACCCTAAAGCCAGGCTTTGCCCCAAAGGAGTGTCTTCAGGCACATCATCACATCATCACAGGGAGGCCTGTACCAGCCCAACCTGACCAACCCAGTGGCTCTCCCACACCCCACAAGGACTGTGCTCACAGCCCTTGGGCATGCTCAGCAGTGGCCTGGATGACTCTCTGGAGACACTGGAGACTCAGCAGGGCCACAGAGGAATCACCCCAGTTCCCAAGGCTCTCAAGGGAGCACTGTGACAAGTGAGGGGAAGAGACCTGAGCTATGGAGCAGACCCCAGATAACATCATTTCAAGCTCTACCAGTCACTGCGTAGGTCTGCCTGCTGGCCCCTCTGCCTCCCAGCAGCCTCAAGCTGGGATTGTCCTATCTGACTCCATTCCTCCAACTGGACACTGGTGTTCACAAGTAGGATGCTGTCAGACCCCACTACAGTCACCAGGAAGAATTTTCCTCAGACACAGAGCAGCCACCTAATAGGTATATGTATGTGTGAACAGCAGCAATGTACTTGTGTGTGTGTTGGTGTTGAGAGTATATGCATGTGTATGAGAATGTATTGTATACATGTGTGTGAATGTGTGATTGTGATGTGATTGTGATTGTGGATATAGATGCATAAGCTTCTGTATGAATTATGCACATTTGCATGTGAGGGTATATAAGTAAATATAGATACGTGGGTGATTCATCGTGTGTGATATGCATAGGTAAATGTGTGAGAATACATGCATAAGTGGTGTGTGGACGTGTGTGCATGACTGTGTGTGAATGTGAGCACATTGGAAGTGTGAGCATGCAACCATTGAGAGAGAGAGAGAGAGAGAGAGAGAGAGAGAGAGAGAGAGAGAGAGACAGAGAGAGAAAGAGACTGTGTACACATGGACTGGGCACTGTGGCCCATTAGTCCTGGATAGCTTATTCTGCTCAGATTTCTGCCCCACTTCACAGTCTGCTTCTAGCCCACCCCTGTGAGCTGAAAGACACAAACACACACCTCAGAGTGTGGCAGGAGATAGAGGAGATCCTGTAGAAAGAACCCATGCAGTAGCCTGGCATCATGTCACCCGTGATGGGCTTCCAGTGCTCACTCTCTGCCTCCACCAAGGGTGTGGGCAGTGCAGCTTAGTAAAGTGTTTGGGAGTGAACTGTACAGTTCTAGAGACAGCTTAGCAGGACCCAGTACCATGAGGTCTGCTGAGTATGACTGATAGAGCAAAGCTCACTGGATCACCAAACCATGAGTGGACCCTGGTCAGGTCTCAAACCAATAACCCAGTCAGGATCCTGTGTGTGCACATTTGCAGAAGCTATCTCAGCAACTCCCAGTATACAATACACATCTCTCACCACCCCAGCCTGCCTCAGGACAAAAGCCACACTAGGCTACGCCAAGCCTCCCTCAATACTGCCTTGGCTCTCTCAGACGAAGCATTTGGCCACATCACACAATCCCAAATACTTCATCTCCAGGACCTCTGCATTCCAATATCCTAATGGGGCTCCACAGAGAGAAAAGGAGGTAAGGAGATAGTAGAGGGCTAAGGGGGTCACCTCACCGAAAGGACTGGGTCCTCCTGGTCTCCAGGGCAGCACTAGCATGAGTGAACAACACTGTCCATACCCAGGTCAACTCAGGGTTCCTATCAGATACAAAGAGGTTTAAAATTAGAGGGAACCCAAAAACAGAGGATGTGGAAAACTGAGGTGCTCAGGCTCCAAAGAGAACATGGCAGAGCCAGAGTATGTGCTGATGGCAGCGTCACACACACATCCAGGGGAGTCCTACTTGATGTCTTCCTCTGTACCTCCTGGGACAGATTCTCCTCTTGAGGTGGCCCTTGGGCACTGCTATCCCTGGAAACCTAGGCCAAAGGCTCTAAG
>PVKC010003541.1:0-38697 GCA_004027635.1 Crocidura indochinensis | reverse complement strand
AAAAAAATTTTAAATAAATGTTATTAATATGAAAAAAGTCACAGCAGAGATTAAATAGTCTTAAACTAAAGCTCTATATATGAGGGCGAAAGTGCATTAACCTGCTTGCTCATCCTATGTGGTATGTTGGCGGTGTCACACAGTGGATATCAAGTGGTTAGTATCTGTACTCCTCCCTTGAACTCAATTTTTAGCTCCAGAGAGCATTCACTCTATAATATGCACAGACATTTCCCCCATCTTTTGAATGGGGGGGAAAGAGTATATACTCTGGTATGAAAAATATGGTAGGCATTTTCACAATAATATTCTATTGTCATTTTGGCTTGTTTTCCTATATAATAAATAATGTCTTCTCTGAAGAAATAGATATTCAACTCTTCTCCCCATATTTACATGGAGTGTGTATAATATTGTTGATGATGAGCTTTGTTAACACTTTATATAGCTTTTTATATATTATATTATATAGTATATTATATATATATTTATATTAGCCTTTTGTCAAGTAAATGGTATGAAAATATTTTATTTCTTACAGTAAGATGTCATTTATTTTAGTGAAAAATTCTTTTCTTAAGGTGTATAAACTGTTTTTACTATAATCCAACAGTGTATAACTGGTAAAAACTGGTGTTGCTATAATCCCAACATTCTGGTTCAATTAAACTAGAAATAACTGACAGGACAATTTTGTTAAAATTTATCCCCCAGTAACAATAAATTCAATTATACATCCTTTAAAGTTGAGGAATGGGATACAGATGTTATAATACCTCTCAGGCATGAGGTTTAAGCACTTATCTTTCAGGAAGTCACTCCAGTTTGATTCCTAGCACTGCATATGGTTCTCCAACCATTGCAAATATGCTCCCGTACCAATATTATTTTCTCTCCCAAAAAAAAATTGTCTCTGAGGTTATACAAGATATGGAACTAATGTGCCTGAGTTGTAGATATATTCATATTTAAAAGTTAATGAGACCCAGAGACATAACAAATCACTTCAGGAAAAACTCTGTTATGTGAATATAAGAGTGAAGATAAAATTTATGGTGAGTTTAGACTGAGAGATCAGTGGGATGATAAAAAGTTTTGAACAGTTTCTTTGGGAAGCAGTTAATGAGGTAATAAATACTAGACAATTCAGGATAAAATAGATTAGAAGAAAAATTTGGGTTTCTGCAAGTACTGATATCTACATTATTATGAGGAACATAAGAATTAGCTTCAAGGATGTCATGGATGACAATTCCTCATTTCCCTGAGATCTAGGGAAATGAGGTTTACAATCCTTAGTAGTTACTAGCTTCACTGAATCCTGATTCAGTCAGAGGGGACCAATGATTCAGTCAGAATTTTTTTTTACTATTTCTATCTCAATATTACTTACAAAAAACATTCCTTATAGAACAATTAATATTTTTTATATTTAAAAACTTGTCTTATCATTGTAGAGGTGGTCTCCAATATATTACATGGGGAAATTTTGTATATTCAGTAAGTTTTTGTTATATTTGTTGAATGCATATGGAATGAGACTAAAAAGTAGAATTGAAAGGTATAAAAATAGCCACTATAATAATTTTATTTAATTCTATGACATTTATTTTTACTATTAATATGATATCATTAAATTGTAAACATCATTTTATTGCCTACCATACAAACATAAAATTATGTACTCAGTAAAGTCATCTTGAAATTTAAATTAAATGAAATAATGTTTATTATTTGGAAGTTATAGTTGTTCAATATAATTAGAATATTCCTTATATTCTATAATATCATTTTCTAAGACATTCCCTGTATTCTGTGCTATTATTAAGGAAATATAGTTTTCAATATTGCTTACTATTTATGTTTTAAGTATGCAAAATTACTGCATCAGTGCCACCAAAGTTCCAAAATCCTTCCACTGCTGTCTCTATATCCTTTCTGTCTGATTCATATCTCAAAGCCACTCAAAATGATATCCTTGTTTTTGTTGTTATATTACAAAGAATTGCCAAAAATTGTTTTTTCTATTTTCACAACTATATTCCTTCCAAAAAACAATATAGGGAATAAGAGTCACAATTACAGACAGGTAGGAAGTAGGTTGCAGGTATGATTTCTTTTCAGATATTTGTCTATCAATTTCAGAAAAAGCAAAGTTAACTTTCTGTTGCCTTGAAACAGTTTTCACTGAAACTTCTGTTGCTTTTCTTCCCCCCCTTCTTTTTTTATATTTTTTATTTATTTAAGCATCTTGATTACATATATGGTTGTGATTAGGTTTCAGTCATGTAAGGAACACCCCCTTCACCAGTGCAGCATTCCCACCACCAATGTCCCGAATCTCCCTCCCTCCCACCCCTCCCCCACCTGTACTCCAGATAGGCTTTCCAGTTTCCTCATTCATTCACATGATTAGGGTAGTTCTCTGCATAGTTATTTATATAACTGCACTCACCACTCTTTGTGGTGAGCTTCATGAAGTGAGGTGGAAGTTCCAGCCCTCCTCCCATTGTCTCTGAGGATTGGTGCAAAAATAATTTTTATTTTTCTCAAAACCCATAGATAAGTGAGACTATTCTGCATCTATCTCTCTCCCTCTGACTTATTTCACTCAGCATGGTAGGTTCCATGTGCATGCATGTATAGAAAAATTTCATGACTTCATCTCTCCTGGCAGCTGCATAATATTCCATTGTGTATATGTACCACAGTTTCTTTAGTCATTCGTCTGTTGAAGGGCATCTTGGTTGTTGCCAAGGCTGGCTATTGTGAATAGTGCTGCAAAAAATATAGGTGTGAGGAAGGGGTTTTTGTATTGAATTCTTGTGCTCTTAGGGTATATACCTAGGAGTGAAATAGCTGGGTTGAATGGGAGCTCAATTTCCAGATTTTGAAGGAATCTCCATATCGCTTTCCATAGAGGTTGAACTAGACAGCATTCCCACCAGCAATGGATAAGAGTTCCTTTCACTCCACATCCCCACCAGCAATGGTTGTCCTCATTCTTTGTGATGTGCTCCAATCTCTGTGGTGTGAGGTGGTATCTCATAGTTATTTTGATTTGCATCTCCCTGATGATTAGTGATGAGGAGCATTTTTCATGTGCCTTTTGGTCATTTGTATTTCTTTTTTATCAAAGTGTCTATTCATTCCTTCTCCCCATTTTTTGATGGGGTTAGATGTTTTTTCTTGTAAAGTTCTGTCAGTGCCCTGCATATTTTGGATATTAGCCCCTTATCTGATGGGTGTTGGGTGAATAGTTTCTCCCACTCAATGGGTGACTCCTGTATCCTGGGCACTATTTCTTTTGAGGTACAGAAGCTTCTCAGTTTAATGTATTCCCATCTGTTGATCTCTGCTTCCACTTGTTTGGAAAGTATAGTTTCCTCCTTGAAGATGTCTTTTGTCTCAATGTCATGGAGTGTTTTATCAATGTGTTGTTCTATATATCTCATGGTATCAGGTCTGATATCGAGGTCTTTAATCCATTTGGATTTTACCTTCATACATGATGTTAACTGGGGGGGTCTATGTTCGCTTTTTTGCAAGTGGCTAACCTGTTCTGCCAGCACCACTTGTTGAAGAGGTTTTCACTGCTCCACTTAGGATTTCTTGCTCCTTTGTCAAATGTTAGGTACTTGTATGTCTGGGGGACAATGTCTGAGAATTCAAGCCTATTCCACTGATCTGAGGGTCTGTCTTTATTCCAATATCAGGCTGTTTTGATAACTATTGCTTTGTAGTACAGTTTAAAGTTGGGGAAAGTAATGCCTCCCACTTTCCTTTTCCCTAGCAGTGCATTAGCTATTCTAGAGTGTTTATTGTTCCAGATGAACTTCATAAATGTTTGATCCACTTCTTTGAAGAATGTCATGGGTATCTTTATAGGGATCGCATTAAATCTGTATAATGCTTTGGGGAGTATTGCCATTTTAATGATGTTAATCCTGCCAATCCATGAGCAGGGTATGTGTTTCCATTTCCATGTGTCCTCTCTTATTTCTTGGAGCAGTGTTTTATAGTTTTCTTTGTATAGGTCCTTCACGTCTTTGGTCAAGTTGTCTCCAAGATATTTGAGTTTGTGTGGCACTATTGTGAATGGGATTGCCTTCTTGACTTCCTTCTCTTCCCTATCATTATTGGTGTATAAAAAGGCCATTGATTTCTGTTGTTTTTCTACTTTAAGCTATTTTATTCCTATATATATTGGGAAACAGCATTTGAGTCCAGGAAAATGCCAATAGCATAAGTGCCATATTAGGAGAGATAAATCTATGTGATATGTAATATGATGTGACATATAAAGACTGAAGACTGGCAGACTTAGCCATGTTATTGGAAGGGAAACTTCTAAATACAGAGGATACTTGGTCAGCCAGTTTTTTAGTACATGTACCCAGGGGGCACATGAAAGAGATAACTAGACAAATGACATTGAAGAGAGAAAACAATACTTCACTACTATATAGGAACCAAGCACATCACATATAATTAGAAGCCCTGGACTAATAAAGACAGGTATTAATTGTATAAAAGACTGTTAACATTTCGGTGCTAACAAGATAGTTCAGGGAGTAAGTCATTGTCTTGCATGCAGATACCCCAGTTTAATCACCAAGAATAAGCCCTGAATACCATTAGGTGTGTCCCTCCCCCAAATAAAAACAAAAGTGAATATTTATAAGTCTGCTAAAGTTTAGGCATATAAAGGATTATATAACAATTTTTGATGGGAATGATGCAATCTATTAACTGTGACATTTGGAAGTCATAGTAAATATGGATTGGATAGGCACATAGGAAACCTCATAGTGATAATAAAAAATAGCTTAATATAGAGAGAATGAAAATGAGAAAGCCAAGTTGAACAGAAATAGATAATAAAAAATAAAATAAAATGGGTAGAGGGTATATTTGAAGATAAAAAGCCCACTAGAAAAACACTCTTCAAAAAGAGAGAGAACCAATTCAGAGAACACAGTTGTGCTGGTCACTACTTAGGAAAGTATAAGGTTGGCAATTGAAACACAAGTGGGTGCTTACATTCTAAGAGTTGTCAGAGTCACGTAGGACTTATGCCCAGACATTGTTACAACAGCTAATTTATTTGCTCTAAAACTTAGTCTAATGTTGATCACTACCTCTGTGAAATGAAACATGCAAGATTAAGTTCTCTATTTTTATGTTGTCTTCTTGATATTCATGCTGACTGCTACTGTCAATAAGTGAACTGGTCTAGGACATTTATAGCACATGAATCCAAACATCACAAACCATAGTTTTTTTTTTTTTTATCGCATCTTGATTTTGTGTTTTACTGGCTTGCAGATTGAGAGGAAGAGAGTTAAAAAAAATCTAAGAAAGAAAAGGTGACATTCATTGCACACCCTGCAGCAATGGGTCTATTTTTATATCCACCACATGGGCATAGGGCTTATGTTGTCATTTCAAACACCTCTTCATCTTGACCTGGGCAGGATTATATATGACAGCATTAAAATCAGAACATCTCTCCAGGCAACTGAGCAAAAGAACTCTAATTGCTTTGGGTATCCAAAGTTACAATACCATCCCAGCTTGTCCCAGCTGCTTGGAAAAGAGAGATCATTAATACTCCAGACAGAAAGCATGAAATTTCAAAAATGTGAATGAAACAGCTTACACAATGACTTCATTATGATATAGTCTATTCATGTTGCTAAAGAGATTTTGCCAGTGAAGAACTAAGCCTGATCCATTTGGGGGGTTAGGTGTATTGCTAGGGGAGCTTCTTCTGACTTTGTGCTCATGGGTCACTCCCAGCAGGGCTCTGGAGTCCATATCAAGCCAGAGATCAAACTCAAATTGGCTGCCTATAAGGTGAACAGTCTAAACAGCCTACTATTGCTCTAGCCCCAAGAATCATACATTTTGAAAATGCCAATAGAAATTAGGATTGAATAGAGACAAAGATTTGGTAATGGTACTGTCTTAATTAACAAAATATTTGGTTTCCATATGTATATTTCATTTAGTCCCTGAGATTGTGCCAATGACTTTAGTAAGCATGGATAGTTCAAAAGGGTTAATAAAATGAATACTGCTGTTATTTCTTACCTAGAATATTCTTCTCCCATTTCATTGAATGGGACACTTCTATTCCTATTTTATGTAATATCACAAAGCACCTCTAAAATATCACCTCGTGGGATAAATTTCTCTGTCAACCAATAATGTACCTCCCTGTCATTTCCTTTAACAAAGCATGGTTTACTGTAGGCATCAGCTAGTGACCTGTGCTTTAGCTATCATTTATTTTTTTTAACAAGTTGAATGTGAAAACCAGCTTTTGCTTTCTCTCTGAGTTTCCTAGCATAACTTGGCACACAATAGATTCATAACAAATATGGATTGATAACCTGTTTCAGAAAAATAATTATGAGGGATTAAAAACTCTACGAAATACAGTGACAGAGGGGGAGAAGTTTATAAGAAATGATCCCTGACAGTCCTTTATTATATTTATAGATCTCATGACATTTTTCTTGACACCACTAGGTTGTCTTCACATTCCTTATAAACTCAATAAATTCTATTACCCATGATTTCTCAAAATAAATATATAAAGTTAACATATATAGGATAAAATATTTTCTCTATGCTAGCTGCCATATAAAAATTATTTTTCTAGTTGTTTTCAAAACCCAGGTTAGTGAGTGATCTTTTGAAGAAATTCTGGTTCCCTGTTTCAATATTGGACAAAGCTCCGAATACTTTCCCCCAAAGGGCATCGTTCCAGGCAGCCAATTAGACCATTTTCTAGTTTTTGTTTTTTCATTTTCTTCTAAATCACAGTATAGTTTTAGAAATGTATATACTTTCAATTAGGTAGATCAAACGTGTCTCCTTCCAAAAAACAAATGAGGAAATCTAGTGGTATATTTTTTTGGCACCTTCTCCTAAAATAAGTCATTCACATCCAGAGTCACATTGTATCTTTCTTCAAGGAAATGACCTCCAATCCTAAATAATCAGTTTGTTTTGTTCTTTTTCAATCAATAATGTTAAATCAGTATGTTCCAGATTATTTTTTGCCCATTGGCAAACAAAATTCTGCAGGCAAAAAATTTAACTCAAAATCTCCTTTCAGCATGAAACGTTAGATTTTCACGTGAATTCCCATACCCTCAGGTCTGACACTGGTAAAGTCCCTCTCTCAGGCATCACAGCTGAAGCTAGAGTTATCTTGAGTCAATACAGGAGACTTCTAAGTAAATTTCCTTATCACTAGTCTTAACATAGATATGAGTAATGAAAATTTTATTAATTTACTACAAATTCTAAACACCTATGACTTTTTAAAGCTTTAACACTAATTGACTTAGCTACCACTACAGGTTTCTTCCAAGATGTCCTTTCCCATCTCCAACATTCTACTGTTAACTATATTTTATATTCAATAAACATACCTCAATTATCAGATTCACCATTCTGTATTTATTTGCTTTATCGCTCTGATTCTTATCTCATTGCTAGAATTAGTTGGGACCTTGCATACAAAGCTTCTTATGAAAGTTTATTGACTTTCGTATAATTGCTCTTTAAGCCTGGATGAATACTGGCTGTGGTATTTTGACTCCATACTCAGAAATTCACAGGTCATTTTAATCCTACATCCAGCATATATTCTTGTTCCTAGGACCCAAAATGAGGCTCATTCTTCCCCTAGAAAGTTCAGAAAGTAGTCAAATAAGGGTATTATAACAGTAAATAAAAAGATGAAAGTATAAACCGGAGAAAATCAGCACTTTCTAGTTGAAATACTGAGAATAGGGTGTTGTAGCCTAACTTTGGCCCACCAGATATTGTGGACTGGCTCTTGAGCTCTGGATTCATTAGATGGCTTCTTTGAGTCCTCCTTGAGGAGAGTGGTTACATGGATGGCAAAATAAGAAGAAATGAAACCAGACAGTGAATGTATGGGGAAACACATTCTGGTAAGCATGTTAAAAAAAATAATCTCCAAGCTATGAGTATATAAGGGGTAAAAGCCATCATGGGTATTGAGAAGAATGTTTAGAGTTATAAAACAAAGCTTAATAATAAGCAATACATTAAGGTATGGGTGTAAACAGTAAGAATACTGAGTTACAAAGGAGACGGTCACAATGCAAGGCAGATCTTTATGAACTGAGTTTGGTGCAAAATAAAGAATTAGTGAGAAGTAGAAAAATCTAGGAATACTAGCAATGGGATGTGCTCTATTATTTTAGAGGTCAAGTGAAAGAAAGAACTAAATCCACCGTAGCTCTCATTTTCTGGGAAAAGTCAATAGCCCAGCATCTGCATTCTGGCTATCCTTTGTATCCCAAAAAATGGGACTGCAAGGTCACTTTGAAAAGAGAGAGAAATATTGTCTTTCATTTGGTGCAAAATATTATCCATGTAAAGGGGTATTAATCAAGGCTATATTTTGCCTGTGAGTATCAGCAGAAGGGAGAATTAATTATTAAGGCCAAATAATATGAAGGGAATATTATGTCAGCACCATAACACGAATATCAAAAGCATTTCCAATGATCCATGCAGGGGTAAAATCTTCCACAGCAAGGTTTTCTGGCTAAACATTTCTTGGGGTGAATGAGTTATCCATGTCAGGAAAATTGAGCATCTGATGAGCCTACTGAATTACCCATTTAATGGAGATGCCTATATATGGTCCACAATAGAGTGCTTGCCTGGCAGGTGGTCAACCTGGGTTCAATCCCTAGCATCCTATATGGTCCCCAAACCCACTAGAAATTATCCCAGAGCACAAAGTCAGGCGTCATCCCTGAGTACTGCAGACTGTGACCCAAAATAAAAGAGGTTTATCTCCAGCTTGAGCTATAAGACAATAATTATATCATATCACTTAAGACTTCTTTAATATAGTTGGCTTAATCATATTTTTTCTCTGCTATAACTAGTTTAGCTTCAACCATGTCTTCCTAAAATAGTTTACTTCAAGGGTGATAAAATCCTGAAGATACCATCCTACCAACTTAATAATATCAGAAAAGAGAGTACCTCTTTAATAGTAGTTTCCAAAATTTCAGGATTTGTTCTCAATTAAATAAGCCTAAGTTCCATTTTTGTTATTAGTCTATCACTGCTATCAGAAAGAATAAACTTATTACTAAGAAAAATCAAGACTGGTAGAAATAAAAGATAAGATATCTGGGGACAGAGTGGTGGTGCAGTGGTAAGGCATTTGCCTTGCACATGGCTGACCTAGGACAGACCGTAGTTCAATCCCCCAGCATCCCATATGGTCACCCAAGCCAACGGCAATTTCTGAGTGCACAGCCAGGAGTAATCCCTGAGCCATCACCATGTGTGGCCCCAAAAAACAAAACAAAACAAAGATATCAAACTGGTCACAACAGTCAACATCTGTAATTGTGGATCAAGTAAACTAAGTGATTGAGAAACAGTGTGTGAAAAGGCCTGAATCATGGTGGGTTGGAAATGATTCTGAAAACTGAATTTCTATGTTTGATCTCTCTTTTAACTGTAGTGCATGTGTGTGTACTTATTGATGATAGAAAAACAGAAAATTGGGGGCCGGGCGGTGGCACTGGAGGTAAGGTGCCTGCGCTAACCTTGGATGGACCACGGTTTGATCCCCCGGTTCCCCATATGGTCCCCCGTGCCTGCCAGGAGCAATTTCTGAGCATGGAGCCAGGAGTAACCCCTGAGCACTGCCAGGTGTGACCCCAAAACCAAAAAAAAATTGTTAAAAAAAAAGAAAAACAGAAAATTGATCTCCCACATATTCATAAAGAACACAGCAATTAAAATGTAGTCTATTGATGCAAGCTCACCAACATCTCATTCAAACTTTAACATATAATAGCTAGTTAGAAAACATTTCTTACTCTAGAATTTTTTGTTTGTTTTGTTTTGGGGTCACACCTGAAGGAGCTCAGAGGTTATTCCTGGCTCTGTGTTATGGCAGGCCCAGGGGACCATATGGGATGGTGAAATTCATACAACTGTTTGTCCTGGATTTGCTGCTTGCAAGGCAGACCGACCACTGTGCTATCTACCCAGCCCCTCACTCTAGAATTTTTAATCTGGGTACGATTCCTCCACACATTCTATTTTTTCCTTGCTATGTTACAGGGGTTAAATTTTAAAAGTACTTTAGATACTCCAGACTGCAACAATCTTATACCAGAACTCAAACCTTCATGTAACTTTATGTCCAAGATACTTCTTGAGATCCAAAATCAAATTACTACTTCTCTATAAATATTCCTAATAAACTTATTTGTTAATTTTGTTTCTTTGCTGCACAGGTTTCACTCTGTGCTCAGGGGTCACTACTGATGAGATCACTATTATGGGAGATCACATTTAGTATGAAACGTAGGAATTTAAATTAGGATCAGTACCTTAACCTCTGTACTATTTATCCAGCCTCCATCCTTATTTTAAGCTAGATATTCCTCCCCTATACAATACTTTGTTGTTTTTTCCTTATGATATCACTTATCACAGTCTGTTTTTGAATCAGGTTAATTTATGTATGTGTCTGTCTTCACTGATAGACTGTGAGTTCCCATCCGTCCTGAAATAGCTCTTATTCATATCCATATTCCCCACAGTGTCAAGTACAGCCCTTTGTACTGAGAAGATACTCAACAAATGTCTGCCAGATTGCTGAATTCAATCATGCTAGTTCTTCACACAGTATTTTTCAAAGGTCCATATTAAGTATGAGATTCCTTCTAACTTTAAAAATAATCCGTGTACCCTTTAAGAAATAAAATTGTATGCCTTCTCTTGACAATTTATCCATAATTTATGGCAAATTATGGATATAATAAATAATCCTTTATCTTATTCAATTTATTTTAGAATACGTTAAGACAAAGAGTAATGCAGAAGCGTAAAGCAACCTTATTACTGATAAAAATGGAAGTGGCAAAAGAGGTAAAAAGGCCTTCCTAATTCGCAATACTAGTTACATACACCCCTCAAAGTGACAATAATCTCTTAAAATGCAGAATATAGCATCATAGCAATTCATGAGCTTTTGTGGGTGAGAGGCTTTCAAGAGGGAGGATGAGCTATGTATGCATTTATCCACAAGTTTATGTTCAATAAGCCCCAGAGGAAGGGTTGAGAAAGAGTTAGAGATGCTGTAAATATTCCTATCAAGGGAAGACCCTCCAAAGAGGGAAGTCTTAGGTGTGGGGAATAATCTTCAACAAAAATCTCTCTTTGTTTTATTGGCCTCCCAAAATATGTCTGAGCTGACATAAAAATATTAAAGCATATGAACAAAAAGCTAATGTGAAAGATCAACTAATGATACTTGTTATTTCACAGATGAGTCAGTAAAGTTGGACAGAGATTATGGGAAAAGATACCTGGACATGGGAATAAATGAGATTTATAAACATTCTTTATTGCCTGACTTTACTTTGGAAGTCAATTGACTAAGACACAGAGAATGAGTGTTTTATTCTGATAATCTTCATTTAACAATATAACTCTGCCTCTTTTTGTTTGTTTGTTTTATGCTTTGTTTTGTTTTTTGACCACACCTGGTGGTGATTAGGGGCTAATACTGTCTTAGCACTTAGAAATCACTCTTGGTAGGCTTGAGGGGAGCATATGGGATACTGAAGATCAAACCTGAGTTGGTCATATGCAAGGCAAGTGCCCTATATACTGTACTATTTCTCAATAATCCTCTTTTCTTTCTTTATATTAGATGAATAGGAACTATTCTCTATATGCTTTTATTAGTTGCATTTTACCAGAAATTTTATTTTGCATAAATATTTTTCTTGTTTATTGTAAATCCTAACAACAGAATTTTAGATGGTGCATAATGTAACAGAGAACATGTTAAAATAGGGCTCCATTTTTTAGTCCTCAGAATTAATTATATAAATATCCTTCCACCATTATCGTTGGGTATTAGTTTATAATCCATTAGTCACAGTGGTTTTATGTTTGACAATTTCATTTAAAAAAATTTTGGAGGGCCACACTGGCCAGAAAACTAACAAGGACCTCCTACATGCAAGCACATGCACCCATTGAAGTATTTCTCCAGCCATATTTATTCTCTCTTTTTTATTATATAATTTTTATTTTGACCAGAGTGGATTCCATTTGTGGATTACATTCACAGTACTATTTCAGGAACATAGTGACATTGCATCAGGGGCATTTCCAACGCCAATACTGTTCTCCCTCAACCCTTAATCCTAATATGCATACCATATCACCCCACGTTTACCCCCACCCCCAGACTGCTAGTATAAGTGGTCCCTTCTGTGTTTAGCCTGTTGTAGATTGGGTATCGTTTATGTTGTCATTAGCTTTGCATTTGGTGTTCAAGTTTGATCATTTTTTATTTCTACTCAATATTCATATGACTTTTTGGTCTTGGTGCCCTCCATTATTTCCTCCTCAATTTGTGAGGCAGAAAAAGACGGTTCAAGTTATGTGGTTCTTTTTGAAGGTAAGAAAAAACAAAAGAAAAAGTAAAAGGGGGGGCAAAAATTCAAACAAGCAAAAATCAGAAGGAGTCCTTCTAGAGACTTTAAATATCAGTTTAAGAAAAAAAAGGGGGGAGGGAGGAAAATATAAAAATAATGCAAGAAAAATCAAACCCAAAACAAAAGAAAATGAAAATAAAAAACCTGAAAAGCACCACATCAATAAAGACAACAACCAAACACAAACCACGGTCCTGAAATAAAGAAATATCAAAGCAGCCATTCTAGGGCAGAAATGCCCAGGAACACCTCATTAAAGTGAAAACTGGCAAGAAGCGAGTACTTTGCAAAAGCAAGGTCCCCTGTTTGTGAGGTCAGGCTGGGAATTACTGTGAATCCACATCTGCCTAGTGGGGCTGACTGCGAAGAACTGTGACTCCTGTCTTTTCTTTGTGTTTATTTGTCCTCTCCTGTCATCTGGACATCGCGGCAGTGGGCTGAAAAGAAGCTGTAGAAAAGCACGTCTGCTGCACTTCGCTTCTCGGCTGTGCGCTCTTTCTAAGGAAAGAACATCATTGCAACAAGAATAGAAAAAAAGCACACTAAAGACTGTTCTGTATCACTGAAGCCCAGCATTTCTCTCTGGACTGTCTTCTCTGCTGTGTGCCTATGCCCAATATTTGATCCTTTGAGAGGCCTCATCCACGGAGGACTCCACTCCCTTGTAGGCAAATCAAGACACCCGGAAAGGGCGAAACCAGAGGAGTGTGGCTGCACACATCACTTACCCAATGACTACCACTGCAACACGTAGAAAAGCACACAATACTAGTGTGAAAATGGGGAAACAATGCAGGCCAGCGTCAGACATAGAGAATGAAGATGACAATTCTGATGACCAGATAATGACCAATGAACTAATCAATCTCTCAGATAAGGACTTTAGAAAAGCAAAATGGAAGATGCTGAAAGAACTCAAAGAAAGCATGGACCTAGATGAACAGAACACTAATAAGAACCAAGAAAATATGATGACAGAAATCACAAAACTCCAAACTGAAATAACATGTCAAATAACAGACCTGAAAAACTCAGTAAATGAATTGAATGGTAAAATGGATGATCTCAACACTAGAGTAGAAGAAGCCGAGAATAGAATCGGTGCTGTGGAAGATGAGATAAATAATAACTCCATACAGAGGGAGAGATTGGAAAAAAAAACTTAAAACAAATGAACAGACAATGAAAAAATAGTCAAAGAATGGGAAGAGATGAAAATAGAAGTCTATGATAAGATCTACAGAAGCAACTTAAGAATCATTGGAGTCCCAGAGACACAGGAAGAAAATTTCCAGGAAGAATCAATGGTCAAGAACATCATTAAAGAGAAACTTCCAGAACTAAAGAATATATGGGATCAAATTTTGCATGCCCGAAGAGTACCAACCAAAGAAACCCCAGAAAAAATACCCCAAGACACATCCTAGACACAATTACGAATCCCACAGAGACATAATTCTGCAAACATCAAAATCAAAAAAGGAAATTACATTTAAGGGAGCAACTTTGAGAGTTACAGCAGACCTGTCACCTGAAACACTCAAGGCCAGAAAGCAGTGTTGGGATATTGTGACAAGATTGAATGAAATGAATGCCTCACCTAGAATACTGTCCCCAGCAAAACGCACTTTCCGGTTTGACAGAAGAATACATGGTTTCACAGACAGAAAAACAGCTCAGAAACTTTACAGACTCAAACCCACCCTTAAGATAAAAACTGAAAGACCTAATTTAAGACAAGACTAACCAAAAGACACACCAAATTTCGATATAAAGATGACATCAAATCCTAGGACAATTCTTTCTCTCAATGTCAATGGACTTAATGCACCAGTTAAGAGACAAAGCATGGCTAAATGGATCAAAAGACACAATCCAACTTTTGCTGTCTACAAGAAATGCACATGAATAGTCAGAAAAATCATACTCAAAATAAAAGGCTGGAAGAAAATTATCCAAGCAAACAACACCCATATTAGTATTGAGTGGTCATACTAATATCAGATAATGCAAACTTTATACTCAGGAAGGTTGTAAGGGACAAAGATGGACATTATATATTAATCAAGGGGTATATAGAGCAGGAAGAAATAACGCTTCTAAACATATATGCACCGAATGAGGGTCCAGCAAAATATTTAATACAATTGTTGACAAAGCTGAAAAATAACATCAACAACAACACAATCATAGTGGGGGACCTCAAAACAGCTTTGTCAACAATGGATAGGTCAACCAGACTTAAACCCAACAAGAATATACTGAACCTGAGGAGAGAAATGGAAGAAAGAGGCCTAGTGGATATATATATATAGGACACTCCATCTCCAGAAACCTGGATGCACATTCTTCTCCAATGTACATGGGATATTCTCCAGGATAGACTACATACTGGCACATAAAATATATCTTCATAATATCAAGAGGATAGAAATTTTGCAGGCTACCTTTGCTGACCACAAGGCTCTGAAATTATTTGTGAATTCAAAGGAACAAAGAAGAAAAATTCCAACAACTGGAAGTTAAACACCCTCATACTGAATAACCAGTGTGTCCAAGATGAAATCAAAAAGGAAATCAAGATTCCTGGAAAGAAATGATAATGAAGACACAAACTATCAGAACTTATGGAACACAGTAAAAGCAGTACTGAGAGAAAAATTTATAGAAGGGGCTTACCTGAGTAGCTTAATGACGCAGATTATAGAACTTGAAAGTGTTCAACAAAAGGGCCCAAAAATAGGGAGGCAAAAGGAAATAACAAAACTGAGAGCAGAAATCAATGAAGTGGAAACCCAAAAAACAATCCGAAAGATCAAGGAAAGCAGAAGTTGGTTCTTTTAAAAAATAAACAAGATTGATAGACCACTGGCAAAACTAACAAAGAAAGAGAGAGAGAGAAACTTGATAACTCGTATTAGGAATGAAAAAGGAGAGATCACGACTGAAATGGCAGAGATTCAAAGAGTAATCAGAAACTACTTTGAGAAGCTGTGCGCCACTAAAAATGAGAACCTGGAAAAAATGGATAAATTCTTGGACTTTCACAATTTTCCATGGTTGAAGGAAGAGGATGTAGTATATCTAAACACCCCCATCACTATTGATGAATTTAAAACAGTAATCAAATGTCTGCGCAAAAACAAAAGCCCAGGCCCAGATGTATTCACTAATGAATTCTTTCAAACTTTCCAGGAGAAACTACTACCTATCCTGGCAAGACTCTTTCATGAAATCAAAAAGGCAGAAACACTTTCAAATACCTTTTATGAAGCCAACATCACCTTGATAACCAAACCAGACAGAGATGCAATGAGAAAAGTAAATTACAGACCAATATCACTGATTAATGCAGATGCATAGGTCCTCAACAAAATTCTGGCAAATGGAATACAATGCCTCATTAAGAAGATCATCCACTATGATCAAGTAGGTTTCATCCCAGGAATGCAAGGATGGTTTAACATCTGTAAATCTATCAACAAATTGCACAACATCAACAACAAGAAAAATAAAAATCACACAATCATATCAATAGATGCAGAGAAAGCATTTGATAAGGTTTAACACCCATTCTTGATCAAAACTCTCAGCAAGATGGGAATGGAAGGAACATTTCTCAATATAGTTAAGGCCATCTACTACAAGCCAGGGCAAATATTATCCTCAATGGAGAAAAACTAAAAGCCTTCCCTCTAACTTCTGGCACAAGGCAAGGCTGTCCTATCTCACCATTTCTATTCAACATAGCACTGGAAGTATTCGCTATAGCGATTAGACAAGAAAAAGATATCAAGGGAATCCAGATAGGAACGGAAGAAGTCAAGCTCTCACTTTTTGCAGATGATATGATATTCTACTTAGAAAACCCTAAAGACTCTAGCAAAAAGCTCCTAGAAACAATAGACTCATATAGCAAGGTGGCAGGCTACAAAATTAACACACAAAAATCAATGGCCTTTCTATACTCCAATAATAATAAGGAAGAAATGGATATTAAGAAAACAACCCCATTCACAATAGTGCCACACAAACTCAAATATCTTGGAATCAACTTGACTAAAAATGTGAAGGACCTATACAAAGAAAACTATAAAACTCTGCTCCAGGAAATAAGAGTGTATATGCACAAACGGAAACACATACTCTGTTCATGGTTGGACAGGATTAACATCATCAAAATGGCAATACTACCCAAGGCATTATACATATTTAATGCAATCCCTCTAAAGCTCCCCACGACATTCTTCAAAGAAGTGGATCAGGCACTTTTAAAATTCATTTGGAACAATAAACACCCTAGTATAGCGAAAGCAATCATTGGGGAAAAGAACATGGGAGGAATTACTTTCCCCAATTTCAAATTTTACTACAAAGCAATAGTTATCAAAACAGTATGGTATTGGAATAAGGACAGGCCCTCAGATAAGTGGAATAGGCTTGAATAGAATACTCAAAAAGTGTTCCCAGACATACAGTCACCTAATTTTCAATAAAGGAGCAAGAAATCCTAAATGGAGCAAAGAAAGCCTCTTCAACAAGTGGTGTTGGCACAACTGGCGAGCCACTTGCAAAATATTGAACTTAGACCACCAGCTAATATCATGTATGAAGATGAAATCCAAATGGATGAAAGACATTGATATCAGACCTGAAACCATAAAATACATAGAACAACACGTAGGAAAAACACTCCAGGACATTGAGACTACAAGCATATTCAAGGAGGAAAATGCACTCTCCAAGCAGGTGAAAGCATATATTAACAGATGGGATTATATTAAGCTGAGAAGCTTCTGCACCTCAAAGGAAATAGCGCCCAGGATACAAGAGCCTCCCACTGAGTGGGAGAAACTATTCACCCAATACCCATCAGATAAGGGGCTAATTTCCAAAATATACAAGGCACTGACAGAACTTTACAAGAAAAGTACATCTAATCCCATCAAAAATGGGGAGAAGAAATGGACAAACACTTTGACAAAGAAGATAAAATTGGCAAAAAGGCACATGAAAAAATGCTCCACCTCACTAATCATCAGGGAGATGCAAATGAAAACAACTATGAGGTACCATCTCACACCACAGAGAATGGCACACATCACAAAGAACGAGAACAAACAGTGTTGGCGGGGATGTGGAGAGAAAGGAACTCTTATCCACTGCTAGTGCGAAAGCCGTGTAGTTCAACCTTTATGGAAAGCGATATGGAGATTCCTCCAGAAACTGGAAATCGAGCTCCCATACAATCCAGCTATACCACTCCTAGGAATATACCCTAGAAACACAAAAATACAATTCAAAAACCCCTTCCTTACACCTATATTCATTGCAGCACTATTTACCATAGCAAGACTCTGGAAACAACCAAGATGCCTTTCAACAGATGAATGGCTAAAGAAACTGTGGCACATATACACAATGGAATATTATGCTGCAGTCAGGAGAGATGAAGTCATGAAAATTTCCTAGACATGGATGTACATGGAATCTATCATGCTGAGTGAAATAAGTCAGAGAGAGAGAGAAAAATGCAGAATGGTCTCGCTCATCTCTGGGTTTTAAGAAAAATGAAAGATATTCCTGCAATAATAATATTCAGACACAAAAAGAGAAAAGAGCTCGAAGTTCCAGCTCACCTCATGAAGCTCACCACAAAGAGTGATGAGTTTAGTTAGAGAAATAACTACAGTTTGAACTGTCCTGAAAATGAGAACCTATGAGGGAAATGGAGAGCCTGTCTAGAGTACAGGCGAGGGGTGTGTGGGGAGGAGGGAGATTTGGGACAATGGTGATGGGAACATTGCACTGGTGATGGGTGGTGTTCTTTACATGACTGAAACCCAAACACAATCATGTATGTAATCAAGGTGTTTAAATAAAATATATTATTAAAAAAAGAAAGGTTCATATCATGAGCCGGTCCTTCCAGCTTTTATCTCTATTATCTCTGTATATAAATAAAATAATGTATTTTATTTTTCTTAACTCCCATAGATGAGCGAGACTATTCTGTGTTTCTCTCCTTTTGACATATTTGATTTATATAATAGTTTCCATGTCCATCCATGTATAGGAAAATTTCATGACTCATTTATCTTGAGAGCTGCATAGTATTCCATTGTGTAATATACCACAGCTTCTTTAGCCACTCATCTGTTGTTTGGCATCTGGGTTGTTTTCAGATTCTGACTATTTCAAATTATGCTGCAGTTAATATAGTTGTGCAGAAGGCATATTTGTATTCTGTTTTTGTCTTAGGGGTGGTATAGCTGGACCATATGAGAGTTCAATTTGCAGTTTTTTGAGGAATCTCTATATTGTTTTCATAAAAGATGGACAAGATGACATACCCACCAGCAGTTCCTTTCTCTCCGCATCCCCACCAGCACTGATTGTTCTTGTTCTTTGTAATGTGTGCCAGTTTCTGTGCAGTGAGATGGTACCTCATAGTTGTTTTGATTTGCATATCCCTCGTGATTAGTGATATGGAGCATTTTTTCTTGTGGCTTTTGGACACATTTATTTCTTCTTTGAGTTCATTTCTTCTCCCCATTTTTTGTGGGGTTAGCTATTTTGTTTTTCTTTGGTTAAGTTCTTTCAGTGCCTTTTATATCTTAGATATTAGCCCCTTCTCTGATGGCTACTGTGTGAATAGTTTCTCCCATTCTCTTGGTGGCCTTTGTATCCTCATCACTATTTCTTTTATGGTAAAGAAGCCTTAATATAGCTCAATATAGTCAGCTTAATATAGTCCCATAGGTTTATCTCTGCTTCTACTTGTTTGGACACTGGTGCTCCCTTCTTGAATTTGCCTTTACTCTAATTGTCATGAAATGTTTTACCTATGTGTTCTATATACTTTATGGATCAGGATCTGATATCAAAATCTTTAATTCATTTGTATTTAACCTTTGTGCAATCCCACTCACATTAGTGTCACACAAACTCAAGTACTTTGAAGTCAACTTAATGAAAGAAGTGAAGGACCAATACAAAGAAAACTATAAAAAATTGTTTAAGAAATAAAAAGGACACAAGGAAATTGATACATATACCCTGTTCATGGACTGGCAAGATTAACATAATTAAAATGGCAATACTTCCCAAAGCATTATAAAGATTTAATGCAATTCCCCTAAGTGTACATATGACATTCTTCAAAGAAGTGGTTCAAATAGTCCTAAAATTTATTTGGAGCAATAAACACTCAAGAATAGCTAAAGAAACCCTTAGGAAAGAGATTATGGGGTTAATTAATTTCCCCAACTTTAAACTGTACTACAAAACAATATTTATAAAACAGCATGGTATTGGAAAAAAGACACCCTCAGATTAGTGGAATAGACTTGAATATTCAGAGACTGTTCCTCATACATACAATCAATTAATCTTTTTTAAACTGACAAGGAACATAAAATAGATCAAGGAAAGCCTCTTCAGCATATGCAAATTTTAAAAACCGTAAAATAAGTCTGGAGAGAGTAAAAGAGTATGTGCAGAGCCTGTAGTTATACCCATGACATAATACTTCAAAGATGGGGAAACCCTGTATCTCTTAGGCCAGGGGAATTCCCTATCTAATCTCCCCACTTTTTACTGTGCCTAGGCAAAAAAATAGCACAAATTAAAAATTTTAATTTTTTTGTAAATATTGTTGCATGTTTTTTCTCTTTACTTTCCTTTCCCCCCCATGCTTTGAGATTTCTTTTTTATATGTTTTATTACATATAATAAAGATTACATACATAATTGATTACATACATAATTGTGTTTGGGTTTCAGTCATGTAAAGAACACCACCCATCACCAGTGCAACATTCCCATTACCATTGTCCCAAATCTCCCTCGTCCCACGCACCCCACGCCTGTACTCTAGACAGGCTCTCCATTTCCCTCATACATTCTCATTATTAGGACAGCTCAAATTGTAGTTATTTCTCTAACTAAACTCATCACTCTTTGTGGTGAGCTTCATGAGGTGAGCTGGAACTTCCAGCTCTTTTCTCTTTTTGTGTCTGAAAATTATTATTGCAGGAATATCTTTCATTTTTCTTAAAACCCAGAGATGAGCGAGACCATTCTGCATTTTTCTCTCTCTCTCTGACTTATTTCACTCAGCATGATAGATTCCATGTACATCCATGTCTAGGAAATTTTCATGACTTCATCTCTTCTGACAGCTGCATAATATTCCATTGTGTATATGTACCACAGTTTCTTTAGCCATTCATCTGTTGAAAGGCATCTTGGTTGTTTCCAGAGTCTTGCTATGGTAAATAGTGCTGCAATGAATATAGGTGTAAGGAAGGGGTTTTTGAATTGTATTTTTGTGTTTCTAGGGTATATTCCTAGGAGTGGTATAGCTGGATTGTATGGGAGCTCGATTTCCAGTTTCTGGAGGAATCTCCATATCGCTTTCCATAAAGGTTGAACTACACGGCTTTCGCACTAGCAGTGGATAAGAGTTCCTTTCTCTCCACATCCCCGCCAACACTGTTTGTTCTCGTTCTTTGTGATGTGTGCCATTCTCTGTGGTGTGAGATGGTACCTCATAGTTGTTTTCATTTGCATCTCCCTGATGATTAGTGAGGTGGAGCATTTTTTCATGTGCCTTTTTGCCAATTTTATCTTCTTTGTCAAAGTGTTTGTCCATTTCTTCTCCCCATTTTTGATGGGATTAGATGTACTTTTCTTGTAAAGTTCTGTCAGTGCCTTGTATATTTTGGAAATTAGCCCCTTATCTGATGGGTATTGGGTGAATAGTTTCTCCCACTCAGTGGGAGGCTCTTGTATCCTGGGCGCTATTTCCTTTGAGGTGCAGAAGCTTCTCAGCTTAATATAATCCCATCTGTTAATATATGCTTTCACCTGCTTGGAGAGTGCATTTTCCTCCTTGAATATGCTTGTAGTCTCAATGTCCTGGAGTGTTTTTCCTACGTGTTGTTCTATGTATTTTATGGTTTCAGGTCTGATATCAAGGTCTTTCATCCATTTGGATTTCATCTTCATACATGATATTAGCTGGTGGTCTAAGTTCAATATTTTGCAAGTGGCTCGCCAGTTGTGCCAACACCACTTGTTGAAGAGGCTTTCTTTGCTCCATTTAGGATTTCTTGCTCCTTTATTGAAAATTAGGTGACTGTATGTCTGGGAACACTTTTTGAGTATTCAAGCCTATTCCACTTATCTGAGGGCCTGTCCTTATTCCAATACCATACTGTTTTGATAACTATTGCTTTGTAGTAAAATTTGAAATTGGGGAAAGTAATTCCTCCCATGTTCTTTTCCCCAATGATTGCTTTCGCTATACTAGGGTGTTTATTGTTCCAAATGAATTTTAAAAGTGCCTGATCCACTTCTTTGAAGAATGTCGTGGGGAGCTTTAGAGGGATTGCATTAAATATGTATAATGCCTTGGGTAGTATTGCCATTTTGATGATGTTAATCCTGTCCAACCATGAACAGAGTATGTGTTTCCGTTTGTGCATATACACTCTTATTTCCTGGAGCAGAGTTTTATAGTTTTCTTTGTATAGGTCCTTCACATTTTTAGTCAAGTTGATTCCAAGATATTTGAGTTTGTGTGGCACTATTGTGAATGGGGTTGTTTTCTTAATATCCATTTCTTCCTTATTATTATTGGAGTATAGAAAGGCCATTGATTTTTGTGTGTTAATTTTGTAGCCTGCCACCTTGCTATATGAGTCTATTGTTTCTAGGAGCTTTTTGCTAGAGTCTTTAGGGTTTTCTAAGTAGAATATCATATCATCTGCAAAAAGTGAGAGCTTGACTTCTTCCGTTCCTATCTGGATTCCCTTGATATCTTTTTCTTGTCTAATCGCTATAGCGAATACTTCCAGTGCTATGTTGAATAGAAATGGTGAGATAGGACAGCCTTGCCTTGTGCCAGAATTTAGAGGGAAGGCTTTTAGTTTTTCTCCATTGAGGATAATATTTGCCCTGGCTTGTAGTAGATGGCCTTAACTATATTGAGAAATGTTCCTTCCATTCCCATCTTGCTGAGAGTTTTGATCAAGAATGGGTGTTAAACCTTATCAAATGTTTTCTCTGCATCTATTGATATGATTGTGTGATTTTTATTTTTCTTGTTGTTGATGTTGTGTAATTTGTTGATAGATTTACAGATGTTAAACCATCCTTGCATTCCTGGGATGAAACCTACTTGATCATAGTGGATGATCTTCTTAATGAGGCATTGTATTCCATTTGCCAGAATTTTGTTGAGGATCTATGCATCTGCATTAATCAGTGATATTGGTCTGTAATTTACTTTTCTCGTTGCATCTCTGTCTGGTTTGGTTATCAAGGTGATGTTGGCTTCATAAAAGGTATTTGAAAGTGTTTCTGCCTTTTTGATTTCATGAAAGAGTCTTGCCAGGATAGGTAGTAGTTCCTCCTGGAAAGTTTGAAAGAATTCATTAGTGAATACATCTGGGCCTGGGCTTTTGTTTTTGCGCAGACATTTGATTACTGTTTTAAATTCATCAATAGTGATGGGGGTGTTTAGATATACTACATCCTCTTCCTTCAACCATGGAAAATTGTGAAAGTCCAAGAATTTATCCATTTTTTCCAGGTTCTCATTTTTAGTGGCGCACAGCTTCTCAAAGTAGTTTCTGATTACTCTTTGAATCTCTGCCATTTCAGTCGTGATCTCTCCTTTTTCATTCCTAATACGAGTTATCAAGTTTCTCTCTCTCTCTTTCTTTGTTAGTTTTGCCAGTGGTCTATCAATCTTGTTTATTTTTTAAAAGAACCAACTTCTGCTTTCCTTGATCTTTCGGATTGTTTTTTGGGTTTCCACTTCATTGATTTCTGCTCTCAGTTTTGTTATTTCCTTTTGCCTCCCTATTTTTGGGCCCTTTTGTTGAACACTTTCAAGTTCTATAATCTGCGTCATTAAGCTACTCAGGTAAGCCCCTTCTATAAATTTTTCTCTCAGTACTGCTTTTACTGTGTTCCATAAGTTCTGATAGTTTGTGTCTTCATTATCATTTCTTTCCAGGAATCTTGATTTCCTTTTTGATTTCATCTTGGACACACTGGTTATTCAGTATGAGGGTGTTTAACTTCCAGTTGTTGGAATTTTTCTTCTTTGTTCCTTTGAATTCACAAATAATTTCAGAGCCTTGTGGTCAGCAAAGGTAGCCTGCAAAATTTCTATCCTCTTGATATTATGAAGATATATTTTATGTGCCAGTATGTAGTCTATCCTGGAGAATATCCCATGTACATTGGAGAAGAATGTGCATCCAGGTTTCTGGAGATGGAGTGTCCTATATATATATATCCACTAGGCCTCTTTCTTCCATTTCTCTCCTCAGGTTCAGTATATTCTTGTTGGGTTTAAGTCTGGTTGACCTATCCATTGTTGACAAAGCTGTTTTGAGGTCCCCCACTATGATTGTGTTGTTGTTGATGTTATTTTTCAGCTTTGTCAACAATTGTATTAAATATTTTGCTGGACCCTCATTCGGTGCATATATGTTTAGAAGCGTTATTTCTTCCTGCTCTATATACCCCTTGATTAATATATAATGTCCATCTTTGTCCCTTACAACCTTCCTGAGTATAAAGTTTGCATTATCTGATATTAGTATGACCACTCAATACTAATATGGGTGTTGTTTGCTTGGATAATTTTCTTCCAGCCTTTTATTTTGAGTATGATTTTTCTGACTATTCATGTGCATTTCTTGTAGACAGCAAAAGTTGGATTGTGTCTTTTGATCCATTTAGCCATGCTTTGTCTCTTAACTGGTGCATTAAGTCCATTGACATTGAGAGAAAGAATTGTCCTAGGATTTGATGTCATCTTTATATCGAAATTTGGTGTGTCTTTTGGTTAGTCTTGTCTTAAATTAGGTCTTTCAGTTTTTATCTTAAGGGTGGGTTTGAGTCTGTAAAGTTTCTGAGCTGTTTTTCTGTCTGTGAAACCATGTATTCTTCTGTCAAACCGGAAAGTGCGTTTTGCTGGGGACAGTATTCTAGGTGAGGCATTCATTTCATTCAATCTTGTCACAATATCCCAACACTGCTTTCTGGCCTTGAGTGTTTCAGGTGACAGGTCTGCTGTAACTCTCAAAGTTGCTCCCTTAAATGTAATTTCCTTTTTTGATTTTGATGTTTGCAGAATTATGTCTCTGTGGGATTCGTAATTGTGTCTAGGATGTGTCTTGGGGTATTTTTTCTGGGGTTTCTTTGGTTGGTACTCTTCGGGCATGCAAAATTTGATCCCATATATTCTTTAGTTCTGGAAGTTTCTCTTTAATGATGTTCTTGACCATTGATTCTTCCTGGAAATTTTCTTCCTGTGTCTCTGGGACTCCAATGATTCTTAAGTTGCTTCTGTAGATCTTATCATAGACTTCTATTTTCATCTCTTCCCATTCTTTGACTATTTTTTCATTGTCTGTTCATTTGTTTTAAGTTTTTTTTTCCAATCTCTCCCTCTGTATGGAGTTATTATTTATCTCATCTTCCACAGCACCGATTCTATTCTCGGCTTCTTCTACTCTAGTGTTGAGATCATCCATTTTACCATTCAATTCATTTACTGAGTTTTTCAGGTCTGTTATTTGACATGTTATTTCAGTTTGGAGTTTTGTGATTTCTGTCATCATATTTTCTTGGTTCTTATTAGTGTTCTGTTCATCTAGGTCCATGCTTTCTTTGAGTTCTTTCAGCATCTTCCATTTTGCTTTTCTAAAGTCCTTATCTGAGAGATTGATTAGTTCATTGGTCATTATCTGGTCATCAGAATTGTCATCTTCATTCTCTATGTCTGACGCTGGCCTGCATTGTTTCCCCATTTTCACACTAGTATTGTGTGCTTTTCTACGTGTTGCAGTGGTAGTCATTGGGTAAGTGATGTGTGCAGCCACACTCCTCTGGTTTCGCCCTTTCCGGGTGTCTTGATTTGCCTACAAGGGAGTGGAGTCCTCCGTGGATGAGGCCTCTCAAAGGATCAAATATTGGGCATAGGCACACAGCAGAGAAGACAGTCCAGAGAGAAATGCTGGGCTTCAGTGATACAGAACAGTCTTTAGTGTGCTTTTTTTCTATTCTTGTTGCAATGATGTTCTTTCCTTAGAAAGAGCGCACAGCCGAGAAGCGAAGTGCAGCAGACGTGCTTTTCTACAGCTTCTTTTCAGCCCACTGCCGCGATGTCCAGATGACAGGAGAGGACAAATAAACACAAAGAAAAGACAGGAGTCACAGTTCTTCGCAGTCAGCCCCACTAGGCAGATGTGGATTCACAGTAATTCCCAGCCTGACCTCACAAACAGGGGACCTTGCTTTTGCAAAGTACTCGCTTCTTGCCAGTTTTCACTTTAATGAGGTGTTCCTGGGCATTTCTGCCCTAGAATGGCTGCTTTGATATTTCTTTATTTCAGGACCGTGGTTTGTGTTTGGTTGTTGTCTTTATTGATGTGGTGCTTTTCAGGTTTTTTATTTTCATTTTCTTTTGTTTTGGGTTTGATTTTTCTTGCATTATTTTTATATTTTCCTCCCTCCCCCCTTTTTTTTCTTAAACTGATATTTAAAGTCTCTAGAAGGACTCCTTCTGATTTTTGCTTGTTTGAATTTTTGCCCCCCCTTTTACTTTTTCTTTTGTTTTTTCTTACCTTCAAAAAGAACCACATAACTTGAACCGTCTTTTTCTGCCTCACAAATTGAGGAGGAAATAATGGAGGGCACCAAGACCAAAAAGTCATATGAATATTGAGTAGAAATAAAAAATGATCAAACTTGAACACCAAATGCAAAGCTAATGACAACATAAACGATACCCAATCTACAACAGGCTAAACACAGAAGGGACCACTTATACTAGCAGTCTGGGGGTGGGGGTAAACGTGGGGTGATATGGTATGCATATTAGGATTAAGGGTTGAGGGAGAACAGTATTGGCGTTGGAAATGCCCCTGATGCAATGTCACTATGTTCCTGAAATAGTACTGTGAATGTAATCCACAAATGGAATCCACTCTGGTCAAAATAAAAATTATATAATAAAAAAGAGAAAATAAATATGGCTGGAGAAATACTTCAATGGGTGCATGTGCTTGCATGTAGGAGGTCCTTGTTAGTTTTCTGGCCAGTGTGGCCCTCCAAAATTTTTTTAAATGAAATTGTCAAACATAAAACCACTGTGACTAATGGATTATAAACTAATACCCAACGATAATGGTGGAAGGATATTTATATAATTAATTCTGAGGACTAAAAAATGGAGCCCTATTTTAACATGTTCTCTGTTACATTATGCACCATCTAAAATTCTGTTGTTAGGATTTACAATAAACAAGAAAAATATTTATGCAAAATAAAATTTCTGGTAAAATGCAACTAATAAAAGCATATAGAGAATAGTTCCTATTCATCTAATATAAAGAAAGAAAAGAGGATTATTGAGAAATAGTACAGTATATAGGGCACTTGCCTTGCATATGACCAACTCAGGTTTGATCTTCAGTATCCCATATGCTCCCCTCAAGCCTACCAAGAGTGATTTCTAAGTGCTAAGACAGTATTAGCCCCTAATCACCACCAGGTGTGGTCAAAAAACAAAACAAAGCATAAAACAAACAAACAAAAAGAGGCAGAGTTATATTGTTAAATGAAGATTATCAGAATAAAACACTCATTCTCTGTGTCTTAGTCAATTGACTTCCAAAGTAAAGTCAGGCAATAAAGAATGTTTATAAATCTCATTTATTCCCATGTCCAGGTATCTTTTCCCATAATCTCTGTCCAACTTTACTGACTCATCTGTGAAATAACAAGTATCATTAGTTGATCTTTCACATTAGCTTTTTGTTCATATGCTTTAATATTTTTATGTCAGCTCAGACATATTTTGGGAGGCCAATAAAACAAAGAGAGATTTTTGTTGAAGATTATTCCCCACACCTAAGACTTCCCTCTTTGGAGGGTCTTCCCTTGATAGGAATATTTACAGCATCTCTAACTCTTTCTCAACCCTTCCTCTGGGGCTTATTGAACATAAACTTGTGGATAAATGCATACATAGCTCATCCTCCCTCTTGAAAGCCTCTCACCCACAAAAGCTCATGAATTGCTATGATGCTATATTCTGCATTTTAAGAGATTATTGTCACTTTGAGGGGTGTATGTAACTAGTATTGCGAATTAGGAAGGCCTTTTTACCTCTTTTGCCACTTCCATTTTTATCAGTAATAAGGTTGCTTTACGCTTCTGCATTACTCTTTGTCTTAACGTATTCTAAAATAAATTGAATAAGATAAAGGATTATTTATTATATCCATAATTTGCCATAAATTATGGATAAATTGTCAAGAGAAGGCATACAATTTTATTTCTTAAAGGGTACACGGATTATTTTTAAAGTTAGAAGGAATCTCATACTTAATATGGACCTTTGAAAAATACTGTGTGAAGAACTAGCATGATTGAATTCAGCAATCTGGCAGACATTTGTTGAGTATCTTCTCAGTACAAAGGGCTGTACTTGACACTGTGGGGAATATGGATATGAATAAGAGCTATTTCAGGACGGATGGGAACTCACAGTCTATCAGTGAAGACAGACACATACATAAATTAACCTGATTCAAAAACAGACTGTGATAAGTGATATCATAAGGAAAAAACAACAAAGTATTGTATAGGGGAGGAATATCTAGCTTAAAATAAGGATGGAGGCTGGATAAATAGTACAGAGGTTAAGGTACTGATCCTAATTTAAATTCCTACGTTTCATACTAAATGTGATCTCCCATAATAGTGATCTCATCAGTAGTGACCCCTGAGCACAGAGTGAAACCTGTGCAGCAAAGAAACAAAATTAACAAATAAGTTTATTAGGAATATTTATAGAGAAGTAGTAATTTGATTTTGGATCTCAAGAAGTATCTTGGACATAAAGTTACATGAAGGTTTGAGTTCTGGTATAAGATTGTTGCAGTCTGGAGTATCTAAAGTACTTTTAAAATTTAACCCCTGTAACATAGCAAGGAAAAAATAGAATGTGTGGAGGAATCGTACCCAGATTAAAAATTCTAGAGTGAGGGGCTGGGTAGATAGCACAGTGGTCGGTCTGCCTTGCAAGCAGCAAATCCAGGACAAACAGTTGTATGAATTTCACCATCCCATATGGTCCCCTGGGCCTGCCATAACACAGAGCCAGGAATAACCTCTGAGCTCCTTCAGGTGTGACCCCAAAACAAAACAAACAAAAAATTCTAGAGTAAGAAATGTTTTCTAACTAGCTATTATATGTTAAAGTTTGAATGAGATGTTGGTGAGCTTGCATCAATAGACTACATTTTAATTGCTGTGTTCTTTATGAATATGTGGGAGATCAATTTTCTGTTTTTCTTTTTTTTTAACAATTTTTTTTTGGTTTTGGGGTCACACCTGGCAGTGCTCAGGGGTTACTCCTGGCTCCATGCTCAGAAATTGCTCCTGGCAGGCACGGGGGACCATATGGGGAACCGGGGGATCAAACCGCGGTCCATCCAAGGTTAGCGCAGGCACCTTACCTCCAGTGCCACCGCCCGGCCCCCAATTTTCTGTTTTTCTATCATCAATAAGTACACACACATGCACTACAGTTAAAAGAGAGATCAAACATAGAAATTCAGTTTTCAGAATCATTTCCAACCCACCATGATTCAGGCCTTTTCACACACTGTTTCTCAATCACTTAGTTTACTTGATCCACAATTACAGATGTTGACTGTTGTGACCAGTTTGATATCTTTGTTTTGTTTTGTTTTTTGGGGCCACACATGGTGATGGCTCAGGGATTACTCCTGGCTGTGCACTCAGAAATTGCCGTTGGCTTGGGTGACCATATGGGATGCTGGGGGATTGAACTACGGTCTGTCCTAGGTCAGCCATGTGCAAGGCAAATGCCTTACCACTGCACCACCACTCTGTCTCCAGATATCTTATCTTTTATTTCTACCAGTCTTGATTTTTCTTAGTAATAAGTTTATTCTTTCTGATAGCAGTGATAGACTAATAACAAAAATGGAACTTAGGCTTATTTAATTGAGAACAAATCCT
Organism: Crocidura indochinensis; assembly: GCA_004027635.1. Taxonomy (NCBI): domain Eukaryota; kingdom Metazoa; phylum Chordata; class Mammalia; order Eulipotyphla; family Soricidae; genus Crocidura; species Crocidura indochinensis. Next base: position 9,073 of record PVKC010003541.1, on the reverse strand, counting down.
GAAATTTTGGAAACTACTATTAAAGAGGTACTCTCTTTTCTGATATTATTAAGTTGGTAGGATGGTATCTTCAGGATTTTATCACCCTTGAAGTAAACTATTTTAGGAAGACATGGTTGAAGCTAAACTAGTTATAGCAGAGAAAAAATATGATTAAGCCAACTATATTAAAGAAGTCTTAAGTGATATGATATAATTATTGTCTTATAGCTCAAGCTGGAGATAAACCTCTTTTATTTTGGGTCACAGTCTGCAGTACTCAGGGATGACGCCTGACTTTGTGCTCTGGGATAATTTCTAGTGGGTTTGGGGACCATATAGGATGCTAGGGATTGAACCCAGGTTGACCACCTGCCAGGCAAGCACTCTATTGTGGACCATATATAGGCATCTCCATTAAATGGGTAATTCAGTAGGCTCATCAGATGCTCAATTTTCCTGACATGGATAACTCATTCACCCCAAGAAATGTTTAGCCAGAAAACCTTGCTGTGGAAGATTTTACCCCTGCATGGATCATTGGAAATGCTTTTGATATTCGTGTTATGGTGCTGACATAATATTCCCTTCATATTATTTGGCCTTAATAATTAATTCTCCCTTCTGCTGATACTCACAGGCAAAATATAGCCTTGATTAATACCCCTTTACATGGATAATATTTTGCACCAAATGAAAGACAATATTTCTCTCTCTTTTCAAAGTGACCTTGCAGTCCCATTTTTTGGGATACAAAGGATAGCCAGAATGCAGATGCTGGGCTATTGACTTTTCCCAGAAAATGAGAGCTACGGTGGATTTAGTTCTTTCTTTCACTTGACCTCTAAAATAATAGAGCACATCCCATTGCTAGTATTCCTAGATTTTTCTACTTCTCACTAATTCTTTATTTTGCACCAAACTCAGTTCATAAAGATCTGCCTTGCATTGTGACCGTCTCCTTTGTAACTCAGTATTCTTACTGTTTACACCCATACCTTAATGTATTGCTTATTATTAAGCTTTGTTTTATAACTCTAAACATTCTTCTCAATACCCATGATGGCTTTTACCCCTTATATACTCATAGCTTGGAGATTATTTTTTTAACATGCTTACCAGAATGTGTTTCCCCATACATTCACTGTCTGGTTTCATTTCTTCTTATTTTGCCATCCATGTAACCACTCTCCTCAAGGAGGACTCAAAGAAGCCATCTAATGAATCCAGAGCTCAAGAGCCAGTCCACAATATCTGGTGGGCCAAAGTTAGGCTACAACACCCTATTCTCAGTATTTCAACTAGAAAGTGCTGATTTTCTCCGGTTTATACTTTCATCTTTTTATTTACTGTTATAATACCCTTATTTGACTACTTTCTGAACTTTCTAGGGGAAGAATGAGCCTCATTTTGGGTCCTAGGAACAAGAATATATGCTGGATGTAGGATTAAAATGACCTGTGAATTTCTGAGTATGGAGTCAAAATACCACAGCCAGTATTCATCCAGGCTTAAAGAGCAATTATACGAAAGTCAATAAACTTTCATAAGAAGCTTTGTATGCAAGGTCCCAACTAATTCTAGCAATGAGATAAGAATCAGAGCGATAAAGCAAATAAATACAGAATGGTGAATCTGATAATTGAGGTATGTTTATTGAATATAAAATATAGTTAACAGTAGAATGTTGGAGATGGGAAAGGACATCTTGGAAGAAACCTGTAGTGGTAGCTAAGTCAATTAGTGTTAAAGCTTTAAAAAGTCATAGGTGTTTAGAATTTGTAGTAAATTAATAAAATTTTCATTACTCATATCTATGTTAAGACTAGTGATAAGGAAATTTACTTAGAAGTCTCCTGTATTGACTCAAGATAACTCTAGCTTCAGCTGTGATGCCTGAGAGAGGGACTTTACCAGTGTCAGACCTGAGGGTATGGGAATTCACGTGAAAATCTAACGTTTCATGCTGAAAGGAGATTTTGAGTTAAATTTTTTGCCTGCAGAATTTTGTTTGCCAATGGGCAAAAAATAATCTGGAACATACTGATTTAACATTATTGATTGAAAAAGAACAAAACAAACTGATTATTTAGGATTGGAGGTCATTTCCTTGAAGAAAGATACAATGTGACTCTGGATGTGAATGACTTATTTTAGGAGAAGGTGCCAAAAAAATATACCACTAGATTTCCTCATTTGTTTTTTGGAAGGAGACACGTTTGATCTACCTAATTGAAAGTATATACATTTCTAAAACTATACTGTGATTTAGAAGAAAATGAAAAAACAAAAACTAGAAAATGGTCTAATTGGCTGCCTGGAACGATGCCCTTTGGGGGAAAGTATTCGGAGCTTTGTCCAATATTGAAACAGGGAACCAGAATTTCTTCAAAAGATCACTCACTAACCTGGGTTTTGAAAACAACTAGAAAAATAATTTTTATATGGCAGCTAGCATAGAGAAAATATTTTATCCTATATATGTTAACTTTATATATTTATTTTGAGAAATCATGGGTAATAGAATTTATTGAGTTTATAAGGAATGTGAAGACAACCTAGTGGTGTCAAGAAAAATGTCATGAGATCTATAAATATAATAAAGGACTGTCAGGGATCATTTCTTATAAACTTCTCCCCCTCTGTCACTGTATTTCGTAGAGTTTTTAATCCCTCATAATTATTTTTCTGAAACAGGTTATCAATCCATATTTGTTATGAATCTATTGTGTGCCAAGTTATGCTAGGAAACTCAGAGAGAAAGCAAAAGCTGGTTTTCACATTCAACTTGTTAAAAAAAATAAATGATAGCTAAAGCACAGGTCACTAGCTGATGCCTACAGTAAACCATGCTTTGTTAAAGGAAATGACAGGGAGGTACATTATTGGTTGACAGAGAAATTTATCCCACGAGGTGATATTTTAGAGGTGCTTTGTGATATTACATAAAATAGGAATAGAAGTGTCCCATTCAATGAAATGGGAGAAGAATATTCTAGGTAAGAAATAACAGCAGTATTCATTTTATTAACCCTTTTGAACTATCCATGCTTACTAAAGTCATTGGCACAATCTCAGGGACTAAATGAAATATACATATGGAAACCAAATATTTTGTTAATTAAGACAGTACCATTACCAAATCTTTGTCTCTATTCAATCCTAATTTCTATTGGCATTTTCAAAATGTATGATTCTTGGGGCTAGAGCAATAGTAGGCTGTTTAGACTGTTCACCTTATAGGCAGCCAATTTGAGTTTGATCTCTGGCTTGATATGGACTCCAGAGCCCTGCTGGGAGTGACCCATGAGCACAAAGTCAGAAGAAGCTCCCCTAGCAATACACCTAACCCCCCAAATGGATCAGGCTTAGTTCTTCACTGGCAAAATCTCTTTAGCAACATGAATAGACTATATCATAATGAAGTCATTGTGTAAGCTGTTTCATTCACATTTTTGAAATTTCATGCTTTCTGTCTGGAGTATTAATGATCTCTCTTTTCCAAGCAGCTGGGACAAGCTGGGATGGTATTGTAACTTTGGATACCCAAAGCAATTAGAGTTCTTTTGCTCAGTTGCCTGGAGAGATGTTCTGATTTTAATGCTGTCATATATAATCCTGCCCAGGTCAAGATGAAGAGGTGTTTGAAATGACAACATAAGCCCTATGCCCATGTGGTGGATATAAAAATAGACCCATTGCTGCAGGGTGTGCAATGAATGTCACCTTTTCTTTCTTAGATTTTTTTTAACTCTCTTCCTCTCAATCTGCAAGCCAGTAAAACACAAAATCAAGATGCGATAAAAAAAAAAAAAACTATGGTTTGTGATGTTTGGATTCATGTGCTATAAATGTCCTAGACCAGTTCACTTATTGACAGTAGCAGTCAGCATGAATATCAAGAAGACAACATAAAAATAGAGAACTTAATCTTGCATGTTTCATTTCACAGAGGTAGTGATCAACATTAGACTAAGTTTTAGAGCAAATAAATTAGCTGTTGTAACAATGTCTGGGCATAAGTCCTACGTGACTCTGACAACTCTTAGAATGTAAGCACCCACTTGTGTTTCAATTGCCAACCTTATACTTTCCTAAGTAGTGACCAGCACAACTGTGTTCTCTGAATTGGTTCTCTCTCTTTTTGAAGAGTGTTTTTCTAGTGGGCTTTTTATCTTCAAATATACCCTCTACCCATTTTATTTTATTTTTTATTATCTATTTCTGTTCAACTTGGCTTTCTCATTTTCATTCTCTCTATATTAAGCTATTTTTTATTATCACTATGAGGTTTCCTATGTGCCTATCCAATCCATATTTACTATGACTTCCAAATGTCACAGTTAATAGATTGCATCATTCCCATCAAAAATTGTTATATAATCCTTTATATGCCTAAACTTTAGCAGACTTATAAATATTCACTTTTGTTTTTATTTGGGGGAGGGACACACCTAATGGTATTCAGGGCTTATTCTTGGTGATTAAACTGGGGTATCTGCATGCAAGACAATGACTTACTCCCTGAACTATCTTGTTAGCACCGAAATGTTAACAGTCTTTTATACAATTAATACCTGTCTTTATTAGTCCAGGGCTTCTAATTATATGTGATGTGCTTGGTTCCTATATAGTAGTGAAGTATTGTTTTCTCTCTTCAATGTCATTTGTCTAGTTATCTCTTTCATGTGCCCCCTGGGTACATGTACTAAAAAACTGGCTGACCAAGTATCCTCTGTATTTAGAAGTTTCCCTTCCAATAACATGGCTAAGTCTGCCAGTCTTCAGTCTTTATATGTCACATCATATTACATATCACATAGATTTATCTCTCCTAATATGGCACTTATGCTATTGGCATTTTCCTGGACTCAAATGCTGTTTCCCAATATATATAGGAATAAAATAGCTTAAAGTAGAAAAACAACAGAAATCAATGGCCTTTTTATACACCAATAATGATAGGGAAGAGAAGGAAGTCAAGAAGGCAATCCCATTCACAATAGTGCCACACAAACTCAAATATCTTGGAGACAACTTGACCAAAGACGTGAAGGACCTATACAAAGAAAACTATAAAACACTGCTCCAAGAAATAAGAGAGGACACATGGAAATGGAAACACATACCCTGCTCATGGATTGGCAGGATTAACATCATTAAAATGGCAATACTCCCCAAAGCATTATACAGATTTAATGCGATCCCTATAAAGATACCCATGACATTCTTCAAAGAAGTGGATCAAACATTTATGAAGTTCATCTGGAACAATAAACACTCTAGAATAGCTAATGCACTGCTAGGGAAAAGGAAAGTGGGAGGCATTACTTTCCCCAACTTTAAACTGTACTACAAAGCAATAGTTATCAAAACAGCCTGATATTGGAATAAAGACAGACCCTCAGATCAGTGGAATAGGCTTGAATTCTCAGACATTGTCCCCCAGACATACAAGTACCTAACATTTGACAAAGGAGCAAGAAATCCTAAGTGGAGCAGTGAAAACCTCTTCAACAAGTGGTGCTGGCAGAACAGGTTAGCCACTTGCAAAAAAGCGAACATAGACCCCCCCAGTTAACATCATGTATGAAGGTAAAATCCAAATGGATTAAAGACCTCGATATCAGACCTGATACCATGAGATATATAGAACAACACATTGATAAAACACTCCATGACATTGAGACAAAAGACATCTTCAAGGAGGAAACTATACTTTCCAAACAAGTGGAAGCAGAGATCAACAGATGGGAATACATTAAACTGAGAAGCTTCTGTACCTCAAAAGAAATAGTGCCCAGGATACAGGAGTCACCCATTGAGTGGGAGAAACTATTCACCCAACACCCATCAGATAAGGGGCTAATATCCAAAATATGCAGGGCACTGACAGAACTTTACAAGAAAAAACATCTAACCCCATCAAAAAATGGGGAGAAGGAATGAATAGACACTTTGATAAAAAAGAAATACAAATGACCAAAAGGCACATGAAAAATGCTCCTCATCACTAATCATCAGGGAGATGCAAATCAAAATAACTATGAGATACCACCTCACACCACAGAGATTGGAGCACATCACAAAGAATGAGGACAACCATTGCTGGTGGGGATGTGGAGTGAAAGGAACTCTTATCCATTGCTGGTGGGAATGCTGTCTAGTTCAACCTCTATGGAAAGCGATATGGAGATTCCTTCAAAATCTGGAAATTGAGCTCCCATTCAACCCAGCTATTTCACTCCTAGGTATATACCCTAAGAGCACAAGAATTCAATACAAAAACCCCTTCCTCACACCTATATTTTTTGCAGCACTATTCACAATAGCCAGCCTTGGCAACAACCAAGATGCCCTTCAACAGACGAATGACTAAAGAAACTGTGGTACATATACACAATGGAATATTATGCAGCTGCCAGGAGAGATGAAGTCATGAAATTTTTCTATACATGCATGCACATGGAACCTACCATGCTGAGTGAAATAAGTCAGAGGGAGAGAGATAGATGCAGAATAGTCTCACTTATCTATGGGTTTTGAGAAAAATAAAAATTATTTTTGCACCAATCCTCAGAGACAATGGGAGGAGGGCTGGAACTTCCACCTCACTTCATGAAGCTCACCACAAAGAGTGGTGAGTGCAGTTATATAAATAACTATGCAGAGAACTACCCTAATCATGTGAATGAATGAGGAAACTGGAAAGCCTATCTGGAGTACAGGTGGGGGAGGGGTGGGAGGGAGGGAGATTCGGGACATTGGTGGTGGGAATGCTGCACTGGTGAAGGGGGTGTTCCTTACATGACTGAAACCTAATCACAACCATATATGTAATCAAGATGCTTAAATAAATAAAAAATATAAAAAAAGAAGGGGGGGAAGAAAAGCAACAGAAGTTTCAGTGAAAACTGTTTCAAGGCAACAGAAAGTTAACTTTGCTTTTTCTGAAATTGATAGACAAATATCTGAAAAGAAATCATACCTGCAACCTACTTCCTACCTGTCTGTAATTGTGACTCTTATTCCCTATATTGTTTTTTGGAAGGAATATAGTTGTGAAAATAGAAAAAACAATTTTTGGCAATTCTTTGTAATATAACAACAAAAACAAGGATATCATTTTGAGTGGCTTTGAGATATGAATCAGACAGAAAGGATATAGAGACAGCAGTGGAAGGATTTTGGAACTTTGGTGGCACTGATGCAGTAATTTTGCATACTTAAAACATAAATAGTAAGCAATATTGAAAACTATATTTCCTTAATAATAGCACAGAATACAGGGAATGTCTTAGAAAATGATATTATAGAATATAAGGAATATTCTAATTATATTGAACAACTATAACTTCCAAATAATAAACATTATTTCATTTAATTTAAATTTCAAGATGACTTTACTGAGTACATAATTTTATGTTTGTATGGTAGGCAATAAAATGATGTTTACAATTTAATGATATCATATTAATAGTAAAAATAAATGTCATAGAATTAAATAAAATTATTATAGTGGCTATTTTTATACCTTTCAATTCTACTTTTTAGTCTCATTCCATATGCATTCAACAAATATAACAAAAACTTACTGAATATACAAAATTTCCCCATGTAATATATTGGAGACCACCTCTACAATGATAAGACAAGTTTTTAAATATAAAAAATATTAATTGTTCTATAAGGAATGTTTTTTGTAAGTAATATTGAGATAGAAATAGTAAAAAAAAATTCTGACTGAATCATTGGTCCCCTCTGACTGAATCAGGATTCAGTGAAGCTAGTAACTACTAAGGATTGTAAACCTCATTTCCCTAGATCTCAGGGAAATGAGGAATTGTCATCCATGACATCCTTGAAGCTAATTCTTATGTTCCTCATAATAATGTAGATATCAGTACTTGCAGAAACCCAAATTTTTCTTCTAATCTATTTTATCCTGAATTGTCTAGTATTTATTACCTCATTAACTGCTTCCCAAAGAAACTGTTCAAAACTTTTTATCATCCCACTGATCTCTCAGTCTAAACTCACCATAAATTTTATCTTCACTCTTATATTCACATAACAGAGTTTTTCCTGAAGTGATTTGTTATGTCTCTGGGTCTCATTAACTTTTAAATATGAATATATCTACAACTCAGGCACATTAGTTCCATATCTTGTATAACCTCAGAGACAATTTTTTTTTGGGAGAGAAAATAATATTGGTACGGGAGCATATTTGCAATGGTTGGAGAACCATATGCAGTGCTAGGAATCAAACTGGAGTGACTTCCTGAAAGATAAGTGCTTAAACCTCATGCCTGAGAGGTATTATAACATCTGTATCCCATTCCTCAACTTTAAAGGATGTATAATTGAATTTATTGTTACTGGGGGATAAATTTTAACAAAATTGTCCTGTCAGTTATTTCTAGTTTAATTGAACCAGAATGTTGGGATTATAGCAACACCAGTTTTTACCAGTTATACACTGTTGGATTATAGTAAAAACAGTTTATACACCTTAAGAAAAGAATTTTTCATTAAAATAAATGACATCTTACTGTAAGAAATAAAATATTTTCATACCATTTACTTGACAAAAGGCTAATATAAATATATATATAATATACTATATAATATAATATATAAAAAGCTATATAAAGTGTTAACAAAGCTCATCATCAACAATATTATACTCACTCCATGTAAATATGGGGAGAAGAGTTGAATATCTATTTCTTCAGAGAAGACATTATTTATTATATAGGAAAACAAGCCAAAATGACAATAGAATATTATTGTGAAAATGCCTACCATATTTTTCATACCAGAGTATATACTCTTTCCCCCCATTCAAAAGATGGGGGAAATGTCTGTGCATATTATAGAGTGAATGCTCTCTGGAGCTAAAAATTGAGTTCAAGGGAGGAGTACAGATACTAACCACTTGATATCCACTGTGTGACACCGCCAACATACCACATAGGATGAGCAAGCAGGTTAATGCACTTTCGCCCTCATATATAGAGCTTTAGTTTAAGACTATTTAATCTCTGCTGTGACTTTTTTCATATTAATAACATTTATTTAAAATTTTTTT
>PVKC010003540.1:0-38703 GCA_004027635.1 Crocidura indochinensis | reverse complement strand
TCCTTGGCTAGAGCTTGTAAAACAGACACCTTACTTCTAGCGCCACCTCGCCGGCCGTTCACAGTTGTTTTTTAAGATACATAGTGACAGTGAGTTAGGGCCATTCTCACCATCATTATTGACCTTCCTTCACCATAGTTCCCAGCATGCATCCCTTACCTCCATCCTTAGCTCCCTGGACTGCTAGTGTAACCGGTCCATTTTGATCTATTGTTATTGACTTTGTTTTGCATATTTAGTTGTGATCATTTTTTTATTTCTACTTAATGCTCCTGAGACTGATTGACCCCTGGGTCCCATTCATATTTTTTTCTCAATTTGTAGGAAGACTTAGAAATATGAGGCAGAGGAAGATGATTCATGTTCTATGGCTCTGTAAAAAAAAATGTGGACAGGAGTCTCTGTCTAGAAACTATCACTATAAATAAATTAAAAGAAGAAAAAAGAATAAGAAAGAAAATGGAAAGGCAGATGTGGCAAGTTTTCTTTTCTTTTTCTTTTTTCAAAAATACAGTAAATATTAGAAAACTTAGAAAATTCTGTTGGCCTAAGAGATACAGGGTGTCTCTACCCTTAACACATATTGCCATGAGATCAATTGCAGGCTTCAGACATGTTAGTTGTCAAATTTCAGGGTCTTTCTTTATGGTACCAAAAAACATTCTGATCAGTTGTGATTGTCAAAGTGAGTCCTCTACAGTTAGAGATCTTGAGTTTTGTATAGATCCTAGAAAAAAGTCTAGGATAGAGTCTTTCTTTATGGTTCCAATAAAAGTTCTGTTCAGACATTGTTGTTGTAGTCAGTGTTCCGTAATTAGTGATCTTGATTTTTGCACAGATCCTAGGATAAAACATCTGATTCCATCTCACCGATAGGTGATGAGGTAAGGAAAACTGCCCTAGATCAAGATTATTGCTGTTTCCTTGGGGCCGGGTGGTGGCGCTGGAGATAAGGTGCCAACGCTAACCTAGGATGGACCGCAGTTCGATCCCCCGGTTCCCATATGGTCCCCGGGACTGCCAGGAGCGACTTCTGAGCAAATAGCCAGGACTAACCCCTGAGCGTCACCAGGTGTGACCCAAAAACCAAAAAAAAAAAAAAAAAAAAAAGATTATTGCTGTTTCCTCATCGTCAATGTGTCATATGAACCTACACTGACTCAGGTTGGTGCAGGAGCCAATATTAGGGCCTCCCCAGGGTCGAGTTTTATTCCTGATGTTAATTCAGGGAATAGTGCCAGTTCTAAGGTTGGGATCCAAGGTTTGATGGTAGCTGTCCGATCACATGAGGTCTTAATCAAGTCACTATGGCAAATGTTTAGGGAAGAAGGTGCCCCTGTATTATAAAAAGTAGAGATTCTATCCCTATGAGATAAGAACTACTTCCTATACATAATATTTTCCCATTTTAGTGTGCCTATGCAAAAATTAACATAGTCATATTATATTATTGGAGCATTGGGGGGGTAAAAATGACAAGCTATACAATCTTTGTGCCCTGATTTTGACCTGCTGCTCTAGTTTTTATTATTTCTTTCATCTGCTTGTGTTATGGTCCCTTTATTGTGGTTTTCCAGATGTTTAAGGTGTCCCTTTAGGTTGCTGATTTTGTCATTTTCTTCTTCCTTAATATAGGCCTGTATTGATATATGAGTTTTTTCCCAATTACTGTTTTTTATGTGTCCCATACATTTTGCAATTTGTTTCTTCATTGACATTGGTTTCAAGAAATCTATTTCTTCTTTTACTTCCTCTTTGATGCAGCTGTTGTTCAGCAACAAGTTGTTTAGTCTCCAGATGTTAGATTTTCTCCACATCTTTTTACAGTCAGTTTTGATCTCTGGTACATAGTATGATTCTTATACTTGTGACTTAATGTAAGCTAGACTATCTACTAGAATGTGGTCTATCCTGGATAAAGTTCCGTGTGCACTTGAGAAGAATGTGATTTCCACTTTTTGAAGAAGAAATGCCTTGTATACATCCATTGGTCCTAATTCTTCTAGCTTTTCATTCAAAGCACTTATGTCTTTGCTGTCTTTCCACCTAATGAATCTGTATAGTGGCAATAGTTGGGTGTGGTAATCTCCCACTACTATCAGTAGTAGTTTCAGTCCATATGTTTCTCTAAATTTGTGAGCAAGTCTTACATTTTTTGCTTGGTCTACATTTGGTGTATAGATATTGATCAGAATTAGTATTTCTTAGTCTATAGTTCCCCTGATCAATCAGTAGGACCATCTTTGTCTCTTTGTACTTTCTTGAAGTTGAATGCAGTTTGGTCTGATATGAGTATGGCTGTCTCAGCTTTTTGGTTGTTGTTTTTTTCCAATGTCTTGTATAGTTGTTATTGATTCTTTTACTTTGAGTCTGTATCTCTACTGAACCTTTAAGTTTGTTTCCTGAAGGCAACAGATGTTTGGGTTTTGTTTCCTGATCTAACGTCCTACTTTATGCTTTTTGATGGGATAGTTTTTTCCATTGACATTTAAGGAAAATATTGACAGAAAGAGCTGTTGTGCCGTTATTTTCTGTAGGGTAGTTGTTTAGGGTAGTTGAAGGTTTGGTTTGTAATGCTCTTTGAATAATTCATTTAGGGTCAATCTTGTTAGCATAAATAGTGTGAGTTCTTTTTTGTCGAGAATACTTTTAATCCTCCCTTCTTTGTAAATGAGAGTTTTGCTGGGTAGTAGACACTCGGCTGAAAGTCTCTTTAATTCAGTAGTTTTAATGTGTCATTCCACTCTTTCTTTTCTTGCCTGGATTGGAAAGATTGCCTGAAATGGAAGATTTCATTTGATTCTTATTTTTTTCTTTTATACTTGAAGTTTTTCTTCTTCCTTACTGCTTTAAAGAGTCTATCTCTCTTTGTTTTTTGTTTTGTTTTGTTTTGTTTTTACCATTTTGATCATTAAATGTCTTGGTGTTATTATGTGAGGGTCTATTTTGTTTGGCATTCTTTGCCTCTTAGATTTGTAGAGAAACCTCTTTACCAAGGTGGGGAAGATCTCCGCTATGATCTCCCTCACTACCTATTCTTTCACTTTCCTGTTTTCTTCCCATTTGTTATTCCTATAATTTGGAGATTATTTCTCTTGTCTTTGTTCATTAAGCACCTTACATTTTTTCCATTGTTTTGACTCTCCTTTCTTTTGTGATGTCTTTATCACTACTGACTTGAAATTTGTCTTCGTGTTTGCCTATGCAATTCTCCACCTGTTGAATTCTTCTATTATGACTTGCTAACATGTTTTTAGTTCCTTCAGTTCCATTTGTATGAATTCTCTCATATTCTGACAGAGTTGAGTTGAATGAATTATTTATCTATAAATTTCTTTAATTTCACAGGGTAGTGACTCCTTGATTTCCATTGCTAACCCATTAAGTGTTGATTTTAGGTCCTCATCTATAAATTTCAGGCATTTGGACTTGGAAATTTGCCAGAATTTCTCTACATATCCTCCACTGTAGGAATTTTTCTTAGCTTCTAAACATTTTTTACATTTAGTGTTTTGGAATGCTGAAGTATCAGATTGTTTAATAAAGTGATCTATTAAATTGTTTGTATGAAAGGTGTCTCAAGGTATATCTTCTTTAGAGGTTATTTTTTCTAAACTAGCAAGGTTGTCTAAGTATAATAAAATATTGCATAATAGTTTATTGATTTGTGCAACTCAGTTTTGAGCTGTATATTTTCTAAGAGAAAGAAGTGCTAGCTCTAATCTGCCAAGAACTCTATGATATAAATTGAAATGACTTCAGTTTGGGAAAAGGAGAGTTGATAGGAAGGAGGAGTGTTTTAATAATGACACTGGAACCCAGCAGGAGGCTGAAGAAAGGCTGGGAAAAGGCCTTGTTCACGCTTAGTGAGGTAGGATTAGGATGGCGTTTCCTTGTTCCTGCCCATACACAGACCTGACTTTCTTCAGGGGGCAAATGATCAGCAATGGTGCTGGGACCCAAAGGGAGGCTGAGAAAAGACCCCAAAAGACCACCCCATTTGAATTTGATGAAAGGGATTAAGAAGTGAGGTTCCTATTTCCTTCAAGACACAAACCTGGATAGCCCCAAGGGCAGATGATCATTGATGGCACTGGAATCCAGAAAGAGGCTGAGGGAAACTGAAAAGAAGGCTCTATTTGTGCTTGGTTGAGAGGATTAGGTCTATAATTTTCTGAATAAGGCTTTGTAATGACCAAGAGGATGTGGATTAAAGATTACCCAGGGGGCCCGGGAGATAGCATGGAGGTAAGGCATTTGCCTTTCATGCAAAAGGACATCGGTTCGAATCCCGGTGCCCCATATGGTCCCCCGTGCCTGCCAAGAGCAATTTCTGAGCATAGAGCCAGGAGTAACCCCTGAGCACTGCCGGGTGTGACCCAAAAACCAAAAAAAAAAAAAAAATTACCCAAAAATAACTACTAAAGTATTAAGAATGTTAGCATGACAACTGAATTCAAAATTTGAGTATATTTAAATTATTTTAGAACCAAGCAAAATTAATATGATAATAAAAATCATTTGAAAATTTTAATGGAATTGTGTTTGTTAAAATGCAAAGGAAAGCAATTAAGAATGGTAGTTCTTGTTATTTCTCTCAAACTATCTTTCCTTCAGAGGAAACTGGATTTGCTTGTAGATTGTCCCAATTTTAAGACTCTTATTGTTTCAAGTGTCACTGATTTATAGAATTTTATATAAAGCAAGTGCACAGACTATTATAAAGAATCAACATCTATATCGACTTAATTAAGCATATCAAGAATTTAGTTTCTATCCATCATCATATGTTAACTTATTTACCCAATTGCTTCATTAATCTTCCCTTTTTCTGATAACTTATTTTGAGCAGGTTTTGGGGGGAAAATGGGGGCAGGTTAAAAAAATTATGAGATCACACCCTAGAGCTCCTCCAGGGCTACTCACTTTTGTAATTTGAGTCACAGATTACATCTGGAAGTGCTTAATGGAGACAATGTACTGGAGGTTGAACTGGGTTGATTACATGCAAGGTAGTCATAAACCTTTAAACCCTGTGCTATGACTTGCCCCAATATTTTTTTAACTTTGATGTTTATCTTTAGCTTTTCTACCACATATGAAAGAGATCATAAATTTTTCCTCTTTTACTGCTTATTTCATTTACCTTTATACTCTCTGGTTCATTCACATTTTTAATAGCAGTGAGTCATCTTTTCTATAACTAAGTATTTTCCATAACTAAATAGCATTCTCTTGTGTGTATATATTTTGTTTTCTTTATCTATCCATCTCTTAAATTTAGATAGGTTGTTCCTAATAACTCATAATTTTGTTGAATACTTTGATAATAATGGGGAAAACATATGCCTTCAAATTTGTTTTTAATAACAAATAGTAACTACCCAGAAGTAGCTAGATCAAATGCATGTCCATTCTTTTTCTATTTTATTCCTTATTGTTTGTTTATTTGAACTACACCCAGTGATACTCATGGTCGCTCCTGACTATGTACTCAGAAATCATTCCTGGCTTGGGGGACCATATGAGATGCCAGGGATCGAACCCAGGTTCATCCTGAGTTATCTGCATGCAAGGCAAACACCCTTCTGCTGTGCTATCTCTTTAGCTCCATTCTTAAGTTTATAAGGTACCCTTGCTGTTCTATTATACCAATTATGTACCAATAATGGTTGTACCAATTATGTAATAAGTTTAAAAAGGCCTTCTTTAATTTTACTTTTGTTCTTTTTGATACAAGTCATTCTAATAGATGTGACATGATGTTCATTCTTTGTTTTATTTTTTTTAATTTACTCCAAGATACTACTTAATAATGAAAGTAGTCTTTATATTTTAAATGTACACACATGACTATGTCTGTATTTGTGTATTATGTGCAGTTTCTCTTATTGTTCATTTGTTTTAGTGCTTGGCTAACAATTTTTAATATCTTCCTATCTAATTAAGCCAATAGTGGCAACTTTTCCAAAACAAGATTTGAATTTGGTATTATTACTACTTAGACAATAAATTCCAATTGTAAACTACAACCACTAGTTACCAAGATGTTTATTAATGGCATTGCCCTATAAAAAGCACAGCAATACCAGGAACCAATCTCCCCTGGGAAATCTCTAACACAACTCTGGCACCAACTTGTGCCAGTTCTGATATGACATTTCAACAACGAGGAAATGACATCAACTTGACCTTAAAGCGGGTTGTCCTATCATGTCACCTAACAATGAGATAAAATCAGAAAATATGTTGGTCTTTGATCAATGCAAAAACCGGGAGCTCTGACTACAGAAGACTGACTTTGACAACCATGACTGAGCAGAACATACCCTGGGACCAATAAGAAAAACTCTACTCTAGGCTTTAGCCTAGGACTTGTGCAAAAATCAAGATCTCTAAATACAGAGGTTTGACTTTGACAAGCTAGACCCAGAGGGGACCACATTTACTAGCAGTCTGGGGAGCAAAGAGGAGGATATGGGATGCATGCTGGGAACAGGGTGGGGAGGGAAGGGAGAGGGATGAAAACATTAGTGATGGGAATATCCCTGATTCAATGTCACTATATACCTAAAATTTTACTGTGAATAATTTGTAATCCACTTTGATCAAAATAAAAATTATTATAACAAATAAAAAATAATAAAAAAAAAGAAATTGTGAAAGGCCCTACTGTATAGTTGCTGTCTACCAGCACTGTCTGTTTGTGGCCTAGAGTCCTGATTAGTGCTAATGCTTTCCCAGATCTCCACTCTGGCCCAGTCAATGCTTAATGAATACAATGAACTGAACTTGGAAGCTTCTAGAGATGTTGTCACACCTTTCCAACTATAGGCCCCTATCTTTTAGCTTTTCCTCATTCCAGAAAAGACTCCTAAATTTTCTGGGTCTTAAGAGAGAGAAAAGGAGTAAACATGCAGATTCTTTGAACAGGGCTATCCAGATAATAACAATAACAATCTTAAAGCTCCCTAATTCTAAATTTTTTATATAAACCCCTTAATGAATCTAAAATGGGTCAAGTATTGGCATTATAGATTTCTAGCTTTCTTTGGTCTACCAGCTAATAGCTTTAAATTGCAACAACATTTTTACCTTCTTTTTCCAAGCATTCATTTTCAGATGCCTCAGCAAAGACTGTTCACTCATTAGCACATCCATGACTCAAGATTTAGTTCCACTAAATGATCATCGGGGACTGGATTTCAGAAAACGTTCCAAGAATCTGAGGAGCAGGCATGCTTATTTTATCTTCTCCTTGGAATTTTGCTGTGCAAGTGGATACAGATTGGGTTGCTGAGACCTAACACCTCATTAAGAGAACGAAAAGAAGAGTGTGAATAGTGAGTGGTAGAATAATGACCTCGCTGCTAGAATTTCTTTGACAATTTGTTAGCATCTCATCAAGCTCCTCAATGCTCTGGTGGCGGATGAAAATTTTGGATTGCCTAAAATCACTTGTGGCTAATCTTACACGTGAAACAAATGTATGAGTAAAATGTCTCTCATGTATTCATTTTTCAGGGAAGAAAATGGCAACAGGGAGAGAGTCACATATGGTATAGTCACATATGGTAAATGGTTGCTGCTTTGAGTCAGCCTCCTGTGAAAACATATGCAGCTGATTGACACAGTGGAGAGTACGCAAAGGGTGGCCAAGAGGAAAAGAGGAATTGCTGGGATGTTAATGGCATTTCTTATTAGAAGCTACAGAGTTGGGATTTGATCGTACAAGGCCAGACTGGGCCAGACTATCATTCCTTCCTCTGTCTGCTGGAGGTCAAAAGAGATGCAATACAAGTTAGTCAACCCTGTTACAGCAGGTGGAATCAGGGATAGAAAAAGAAAATAAATGAACAGTGTGTCTGAAGGGAAAATAGTCATTAACAATCTTAAAATTATGCAAAGTTAGATGAACACTTCATTACACTCTCATAGCTAACATTCTTATTGATGTATACATAATTATTGTGCTGTAATAAGAATGAAATACCGAAATACGGCATAAATACTTTAATGCCCATAAACATTAGCTATTATAGAAATATATTTGAATCACTGTCAAAATTTTCAGTTTTTCCTATTTTTAATTTCTTGAAAATGGTTTTGAATATCTCCCTGAAATGCTATCCGGGTAGTTAAGTCCATCTGTAACTGCTATTAGCCAAATAAGAAATTCTGCAATGTACCAGGTAAAATCTAGTGACCATAAGAATATTTGCCGTCCTGTTCTCATAATGAGATGGACAAGGAAAACGGTGGCTTATGTTATTATTGACATTGCCATGAATAATTATTCCTGAAGAGAAAAGAAAGCTTCATTTTTAAAGTGTGTATGTTGCTGATTTTTGTTTGTGTTTTGCAATGCCAGTGTGTTGTCATCCTAAGATGCATATCTAGTGAAGGGGTCATAAAGTCCATTCCTATTGCAAACTAATATCAATGCAACTCTTGGAGTTGCATTGGAGGAAATACAGCAAAAGCATTCAAATTTAATAGTTGGAGAAAGACTAGTCCTGAGCATGTATAATGATAATTAATACTGGTGCTGCAATAATGTGTTTTGTGTTAATTAAAACGTAGTGTGCTTGGCTATTATTCAAATCATGCAGGCTCAGTTTCTTATTCTCTTTCAAAGCTGTAGGGAAAAAAAAGGAAGTGATAACCTAAGGATCATTTCCTTTTAAGGTTCACTTCCATTGTATATAGTGGGTATACTTTCTTGACTTCTGTTTCTGTTGTCATTAGGGATGTCTGAAAAGGTTCTTTATTACTCATGATAATATTGTATTACACTGTTATGACATTATCTCCCCTGGAGCACATTTATCTCATCTTGCCCTCATTCCTTTGCACTATTTCTGCTGGAAATGCAGTGGCAAAAAATGAGCAGTGACTCTCATGTACCCATGAAGTTTAACAATCAAAATGCCACGTACTCATGTATTCTGGAACTAGGAGAGGTACTGTGGCTGTAGACTTGGATTTTACTCTAAATTCTGATTTCATTGATTGATACCAGCTTCTATAGGCATCAACGGAATTCTAAAATATTTAAGGTGAATATCAGTGTACATTCTAGCAGGTCAAACAGGGGTTGGTAGATTTGAACAGATAAGCAAATCTTCTGGAAAAATGCAATATCTGATTCTGCTGACCTTGTTGGAAAGAAGTTGCTTACTTCATGCTATGAACAACGTATGAGATATATTTATTTTCTCTTTCCTGTCAGAGGTGGCTGACATATTTTTCTTGGCTAACATCTTTTCTTGGGGAATTATTAATGCCATAGTTTTCTTGATCAAAAGGTGTCCGTGGTAAATTTTAACCTGCAGAGTACTCCAAATATCATTTATGAGATCCCAATCACTAATGTTGATGTGAGTAGTGCAAAGTACTATCAATATTCCACAGTGCTATTTTATGTTACATTGAAATTAAACAACAAAAAACATGGATGATGGAGTGTATTACTAATTATATCTTTTTTATAATTGTATGTCATAAAATTTTATTATTTTAAGGATATGACCACTCATAAAGACAAAATTTTTAATCACAGAAGCCAAAGTATTATTCATTCAACCAGTCTCTTAATTTTGAATGTAGAATAGCGGCATCTTCAGGTGTTAGAGCCACCAATATAATAGATCTGATCTCCATAAGATCCCCATAGGTTCCCCTGAACCCTCCTTTGAATGATCTCTAAAAACAGAACTACAAGCCATGAACACACTGGGTGTAAGTCCCAAATAAAAAGAAAAAACAAACTAGCATCTTTACACATAATAAACAAAACAATATTTTTTAAACTGTGATGTGAAAGCAGCACCTACACATAACAAAAAGACAGCATTTTCCTTCAAACTATCCAGGAACTGCTGTTTGCTTTGTACAAGCATTTGTAAATCTCAATGTTTTGATGTGACTTTAGAATAACTATATATTTACTTACAATGTTATGGTTTAGCAATCTGGGTTAAGTTAATGTGATACAGTTCAATTGTTTTCCAAGTGTTTTCTGGGTTCACACTCACCTTTGCAGTCAACCAGCAAAAAACAGTTCACAATAATATATCAAAGAAGGGACTGTCAGCAAAGTTAAAGGGACATCTGGTATGCCTCAACTCACAGGCTTTTTCACATAGTGGTCAGGAGGTTCTCCAGTTCAGCAGAAGAGTGTACTTGCCAGCATGCAAGTATTGGTCAAACCACTTCCTGTGTTTGTGATAACATGTTATCCAGGCCTGAATACATGATCCAATACACATTTCAAGGATGGGGAAATCAGTGTCATCTCTGGACAGATTATCTCTTAGTCAGCAGCAAAAAGCTGTTCTCCTGGAAATACAAAAAGGTTGTGACATCCTTACAATCAACCCCATTGCAAGTTCTAGATCAGAAACTACAGCAGTGAGTTCAACAGCATGTATTTGAATCCCAGAGTCATCAACTAACCTCAGACAAGTTCTGAAACCTATCTGTGAGAAAGTTCCACCACATATTAAAAGATGTAATTTCGTTAAATAGGATTTTCCATATTAAAAATAAGAAATAAATAAGGTATAATTGGTGGAGTTTTGAAAAGTACTTGGCACATAGAAAGACTTCAATAAATTTAAAGTCTTACTATCTTAGCAGTAAAGTAACAAATATTGACTATTACTTATGTGCAGTAGACTCTATGCAAATAAACTTTGCGATACACCTTCTTGTTGATGTAGCCTATTTCTCTAATTGCACACCTTACTGGCTCTTCAATAGATCATCTGTCTTACTATCTTGTCAAATTAATTTTTACAATCAAATTATTTTGTTACTAGCATTTTACCAAGTCCCAATATAGAGAGGTGTTGTGTTTCATGGTCTTTTTAATGGAATTCCTGCATTTTGAACCCTAATTAACCTCTTCCAGTCCCTTTAGCACATCTAACCTATTTCTAGCTTTCACATTTGTTCTTGTATGTCTTCTTTTATTCTTCCTTGGTTATTTTCACCTCATCACTCAGCTCATTTTCAATAACTCATTCACAAAAAAGATGTATCTGATCACAAGTCCTATAAGAATGCTTTCTCATGAATTATCTCCTAATGATTTAACTGTTTTATGTATTATATTACATATATTACTCTAAAATTTTTATCATCATCTTCCCCCATTTGGACACATACATCATGTTTATTGCTTTGTAGATATTCCTGATACCAAGACTAGTATTTCATATGCAATCAATGTTCAATAAATATTTGTAAAACTTACTTACTGAAGCATATTGTATTTCTATGTATCCTACCCTCCCTAACACCACATTCTCAATCTGAGTTGGTTCTGAGAAACATTTGTTCAATAAAGGAGACAAAATTTGTTCATTCTGTATGTTTATTGCTGTTTTGTGGAGGTCACTAGTTATAGGAGAGGGTTTTCTATTCAAAAACAGGCAACTACACCGTCAAGCTAGAAATGCTGTTAAGGACCAAAGAAACTTGTATCTCACAGAACAAAAGTAATGGATATGCTTGAAAGCAGTAATTCAGTTAGGTCTCTATTATCTGTGCTAATGAAGAGGAGCAATGAAGCAGATGATCCATAACAAGAGATAATGAAAAACTATTTGCATTTAGCTCTGGGATGCATTACCCAGAGTCCCTAACTTGTAAACAGGTTATGTTCCAAAAGGTCATTTATAAATAGGTTATTTTGGACTCTGAATACATTTTCCCAAGAAATAATATAGCTGATTTATAGTGCTAGCAATATTTAGGAACTAAAAAGCAATTTGAACATGCTTTATAACATTTTAGTAGAAAAATAAGAGCTTCCAATTTCCATATAGAGAAGTTTGTAGTTTCATATCCAAATCACAGCCTGCTTCCTTCTGTCAATCCAGATGCAGCAAAAACTCTTCTACACAATCTACTTTCATGCCCAAAGCAAAATCTCTGACACCTATTTTTGTCTGAAGCTTACAGTGGATAACAAATAATTATAAAAGGATATATATTATATATACTAATATATATACATATATACACCTGGTACTCAGAAGTATTCCTGGTTATGTGTTTAGAGATTATTACTTCTTGTTTTTGTGAACTAAACATATGTGACCAGAAGATCAAATATGGTTGACCACAAAGAAGATAAGTGACTTAACCACCATACAGACTCTTGATCCAGTGAATAATTTTTGATGCTGATTTTAGTGTCTATGTTAAAGTAGAAAATAATTTAGGGTTTAACCTAAAGAAAGGACAGTTATAAATAAAGGCATGAATGGCATTGTTCATAATAATGAAGATATATAGGGATGGAGCGATAGCACAGCGGTAGGGCATTCTCCTTGAACGCGGCCAATCCAGAACGAGCTTTGGTTCAATTCCCAGCATCTCATATGGTTCTCCAAGCCAGGAGTGTTTTCTGAGCGCATAACCCCTGAGCTCACAGGTGTGGCCCAAAAACCACACACACACACACATACACACACACACACACACACACACACACACACACACACACACACAAATAAAGACATAAACGAACTCAAATTCTCATCACTAGGAGAATGTATGTCTACATGTGTAGCACAGACACAGTAAAGCATTACTGAACAAATAAGCTCAAGTGGCAGACAATATGTTAGCAGTATACTACTGTAATATAATAAAAATTTACATGCACCCTGGTAGTCTTTGTATGGTTATAAGCAAATGAAATTATTCTTTTTTTCAAATTAAATTATTCTAATCAGTCAATGCAATTATATAAAAAAAAAAGAAATGATGAATTTGGAATTCTAGGTAGCACCTATTTAATTTAGGGTGATAATGGAATAAGAAAACCATTTGAGGAGCAGGAGTGGTGGTGCAGTGGTAGGGCATTTGCCTTGCACATGGCTGACCTAGGACCATGGTTCGATTTCTGGCGTCCCATGTGGGCCTCAAGTCAGGAACGATTTCTGAGTGCATAGCCAGGAGTTACTCCTGAGCATCATTGGGTGTGGCCAAAGAACCAAAACCCCCCCCCAAAAAAAACCCATTTGATTAAGAGAAGATTTTGTCAACAAAAATATCACCATACCTTTGTCCTGGGTGTTCACTTTTAATACCAGAATGCTTACTTCTAAGTAATTTAATTTAGTTTATAATTATATATTCTATATGTTACAATGTCCCTAAATATAATTTCTCAATAATATTTTCTGATTTGTTGATGATGCTCCAAGAATAGACAAAAGATTTTACAAAGAGTAGCTATAATATGTGTATCAGAATTCCAGGCAACAGGATCAACCATAGCAAAGATCATGAGGTTGAGCTTTTCTTTTTTTTTAAGGAAAAATAATGAAGCCAAATATGACTTAATTGAAGTATATAACATGGTAGTAGGGAATGGCTTGTAGGCCATTATAGAATTTTCACTGTGTGTGTGTGTGTGTGTGTGTGTGTGTGTGTGTGTGTGTGTGTGTAAAACAGACAGATGGAAAGAAAGCTTCTTGGAAGATATGAGTTTAGAGTAAATGAGGGTTTTTGGAGGGGGGGGGATTTGTGTGCTTGGTTTTTTTCATTTTTTTTTTTTGGTGTTTGGGACATACCTGGTGACACTCAGGGGTTATCTGGCTATGCTTTCAGAAATCACTCCTGGCTCTGGGGACCATAAAGGAAGCCAGGTATCGAACCCAGGTCCATCCTAGGTCATCATGTGCAAAGCAAACACCTGATCACTTCGCTATTGCTCAAGCCCCTAGAGTAAATGAGCTTTATAATCTGAGCAGTAAAACAATTACTCTGATTAGTGTATGGAGGAGTGCATGTGGGGAGGGGAAAGCAAGGTTGGATGTAAGCCAGGTAGAATTCATTAAGCTATAATAACAATCAGACTGAGAAATAATGGTGACTTGGAGCAGAGGAGAAGTAGGGGATGTGCTGAGAAGTTAAGTAAGTGGTAGACATTGTCAAAAGCTAGTAGAACGAAGTTGTCATCTCTGAGAGAGTAAAACAGAGATGTGTTTGGGGGAAGACAACCAGGACGCTGGAGTTCAAACAAAGAAGAAATAAGCTGAAGAAATAAAATAATTTCCTTGTAATCAATGCTATTTGCAACTATAAGCTTTAGTAATTATTACCACAGTACTACTTAGCATTGATTGTTGAAAATTAAAGGGGTCAGTTCACTTTCATTTTCACTGTTCAGATTGGAAACATTTTTTTATGATGAGGTGGAGTTTCGACAACTATTTGTCTATAATCTCCCATTGAAAAATGGCAAAAATTAGAAAGTAGATTTGCTCATGCACATTTCCTTCACTAATTATGCATAAAGATATACTGCATACAGACATTTTGAAAATGTGTTTATTTGTTTACTGATTTATATTACTTTCAAAATAACTCTCATTATCTTTGACTTTGAAGAGTGTCATAGATTCATCGTGGTCAAACAAATTCATGTTTGGAACACATTTCTGTTATCTGCTCTTTTATAGTCTCATTCAAATTCCTTCTTAACTGAGAACTGAATTGCTTTATCTCTATTTAGAGCTGTAATTTGAACTCAAGAAAGAAACAAATCCTTCAAAGCCATTAGAATGTTGACACATAATCTTACCAGAGAAGAAGAAGTAGAAACATCCTATTGATTGTCTTCTAAATTTACTTAGTTTATAGAAACCGGGTGAGTCTTAGGGATCTCGCATAGAATTTAACAGAGAAAGTCTCCTTTTACTAATCTTATATACTATTTATGAGCTCCAGTTTGTTCATCAGACCTTATATATTTAATAATATATCCAGAATTTTATACCTGCATAGGAAGAAGAAATGGTTAGTATAACAAATTTCATAATTCTAGTTAGGAAAGCAGCAGTAAAGACCCTTATTATTTTTATTTTGTGAATTTTCCAATTCCTTTGTTCCATAATATCATTATTGGATAGAATGTTTTATTGTTTATTATTTATTAGGAAATGTCCTAATTCCTATCACCAGTAACACAGTTTCTTGACCAATAGTATTTTTTCCTAGATTATTTTAAAAGTTTTTGAGAAACTGGTTTGTTTTCAATTCTTTTCAATATTAATGGCAATCACAAGTCTTTTATATGCTAACTTGTCTTAATAAATATTCTTTTGAAGTCTTTTATTAAAATAATATTGGTAAATTAATATTAAAGAGACTTGCTTGAGCTTTGAAATATACATTATTGGGTACATTTGCTATCCAACTCTTTAAAAATTAATGACAACATATGCTGTAAAATTTAAATATCTGAGATTGGGTCAGAGCACTAGCGCAGCAGTAGGGCTTTTGCCTTGCACACAGCTGACCCAGGATGGACTGCAGTTCAATCCCTGGCGTCCCATCTAGTTCCCCAAGCCAGGAACAATTTCTGAGCGCATAGCCAGGAGTAACTTCTGAGCATCGCTGGGTGTGTATACTACTATAATTTTTTAAAAGTCTATAAAACTTGCTAAAATTTTGTAAAGAGTTATTATATAAATGTAAGCTCGGGTTTTATTTTATCTTGAAAAATGCCTCCTATGGACTTTGTTTTTCTCTGCCTGTATTAATCTTCAGTTGCTCAACAGATATTTTCATAGCTGATGTTCACACCATGAAATCAGTTCTTAAATGACTTAAATGTTTTGTTCAATGCTTTCCTTGGTCACCCTATTTAACATTGTGGTATTTATCTCACCTGGCACTGCTAATTTGGTCATTTATTACCATATTCTGATTTACTTCTGTACAAATTATCACCGTTAAAGATAATGCAATCATTTATTGTCTATCCCCCATAACATTCAAGTGAAAGTCCTGTGAGAACATTATATCAATGTCATTGCTATATCTGTAATACATATTCCAGTAACTATCAGAGAAAAGTCATTTACTAACACATATTCCTGCTAAATGAAGAAAATGCTACAAATCTGAAAGCACATAATATTAAGCCCTTCTATAGAATCAAAGATCTTTGGTACCTCACTTTGGAACTTTTTAGAAATACAGATTCACAGCCCAATTCTTTTGGGATAAATTATAATGTGCACTTGAACAAGACCTGTAGCTGAGATACACATTAAAATTTTGGTAGCAAATGCAGTTACTCAATGAATGTTTCTGGAATCTAAATGCAATGTACTACTGCTATGGGTTAGCAACTATATATCACTATGGTTTTTTAATACAATTTGAATTAATGAACAAAGAAAATTAGTGATAAAATGGAGCATTGGGCTTCAACTGTTTCACAACTATTATAATATAGGCTTTTTTTGCTTTGGTTTCGTTTTGTTTTGGCTTTTGGGCCACACCTGGTGGCACTCAGGGGTTTCTCCTGGCTGTGCGCTCAGAAGTTGCTCCTGGCTTGGGAGACCATATGGGATGCTGGGACATCGAACCGCTAGGCTAGATCTGGCAAGGCAGACACTTTACCTCTAGTGCCAGTTTTGATTAAGTTCACATTATAAGCTTTCTATATCATACCATGATCTTCAAATAAGGACACAAATTAAAATTAGCATATTAGTAATGAGAAAATTATTTGCCATAATTGATAAATATTTCCACCCATCTTTAGTCAACAAATTCAACAGAAAATATTTTTAAATAAAGGAATTTAAAAGAATCAAAAGCAGTATGTGTAAATTCCATATGCTTTTATTTTAAATTCTTAGGACTCTTGGGCTCTTTTAAAAATTCATGCATGAAAAAGTACAGCAGAGACACATTGAGAAAATAAAAACTTTTGTATCTTACTTGGACTGATGCCTAGTTACTTGCTTTGTGCTTGTTTCTTACAGTACTGAGGGCATAGAACTGATAGCAATTATTGTACCAAAAGTACTTTGAATGAGTAAAGAAATATCAATATGCCAATCAATCAATATGAAGCCTTAGATAATAAAGAGGAGGCAGCAATAGATATGATTAACTACAGGCTCTTCCAAAGGAAAAAAGACCATGATGAGTTATGAACCTGAATAGTGATTAAAAAAAGCAGAAGATAGATGCTTTGTATACATAACTATGGGATTTAGATATAACTAAGCCAAAATCTTTCCAGGTACACATAGAGTTAGTTCTCTCTATACCCTCAACAGTATGTGGACAAGTAATTAGGGGTAATAATGATTTTGAAGCTGAACTATCTATTCAATACTCTAAATTTCCATATTTAACCTTTTTACTTTCACATTTGTACATCTTCATTTATTTTTTCCAAAATATGTAAGCACATTTCATAAAATAGGAAATATGGAAAGTGAACATTATGCCAACTAATGTTAAGTTTTAATGTTAATTTGGTTTCACTGACAAAATGGAATAGAAAGAAGAATAAAGGATTGGAAAAAATTCTGCATCCTCTTAATAGTACCTTTGGAGCCAATCCTTAGATTGTTTTCTCATATCATTCTTAAATTAAACAGATCCTTCCCTTGAAAATGCCAAGTTAGTGTTAATGACCCAATTAACTAGCAGTCCATGTATCTGCTCTGAAAGATAGCAATGTGTAGTAAATTAAAACATATGCAATGTTTATTCAAGCCTGTACTTTTATTTTTTCACAAAAAAAAGCAGTGAGGAAATTATTAGTAAGTGACATATTACAGATTCAATACATACAACTTTCCAAAAATACAAGCTAAATAGGTTAGTGGTTGTGAGACACAGTTATCATCATCTATGAGAAAATAAACTTATATATTTCACAAATTTTTCACTCATTTTCAAGTGGCATCTTTTCTATTAAATTATCAGTCACTCTCTTTTCTTCCACAACTCTGAGACATCCTTTTTGAAGATGGATTTTTGAATAATGATATGAAAAAATGTTCACAGCTAGATCAATGTGTATTATGTGTATTTTCTTTATTGGGGGCACACCCAATGATGCTCAGGGGTTACTCTTGGCTATGCACTCAGAAATCGCTCCTGGCTTGGGGGACCACATGGGACACTGGGGGATTAAACCATAGTCCATCCTATGCGAGCGGGCAAGGCAGACACCTTACTGCTTGTGCCACTGCTCCGGCCCCTCAATGTGTATTTTCTGGTTTCTTTATGCATTTTCAAATTGTAGAATCTTTTGTACTTATTTTATGTATTGTATTTATTTTGTATTTAGAAATAAAGTTTAAAGGGGAGGCCAAAGGAGATGGTTGAACAGAGGCAGTTGGACAGTGACAGTTGAAGAGAGGCAGTTGGAGAGAAAGGATAAAAGGGGGGAGGGGACAGCCGAAAGGGGGCCCAGGCAGAAAGAGAGATTAGGAGAGACGGGGAGAGAAGAGGAGACGGAAAAACAGAGTGACAGGGAGACACAGAAAAAGAGACAGACAGAGACAGACAGAGAGGAGAGAGAGAGAGATCAAACGAGGGAGGATTAGGCTCTTTTGGCCAAACCTTTTGTCCCCCCCAAACCTATTAGTTTGAATCATTTATTGCGGACGATCATTGCCAAGGCCTCCCTGAGAATGGAAGTTGGTCACTCAATTTGGGAGATATTTGGGGACCCTAGATATATCAGCAGTGGACTCAACCACATCTTCACGCCACACAAAAACACCAGAGGTTTTGTTATATTTGTGTCCAATGAGTTATTCATCTAGTAAATGCTAGTGTCTTATTTTCCAAAATACAAATTAAAGAATAGTACTCGTAATAAAAGTAGAGTAATGTTTTTCATCTGGAAGTACACTTTCCCTGAGACAATGTTATATTTGTCTTAGTTAAATGCTGAAATGTACTTGGAAATAATAAGTAGAAACAAAGCTACTGGAATGACATTTAAGAGAATCTATACTATCCACTCTGTTGTCGCCTTGCTCTTTAGCTTATCCAGGAAATTCAATTTGACAGCAGAACCTCTGTTTGTCTGCTCTAAACTCATCTACCACATTCTCTTTACTTACTCATGAATGTAATTAACCCACGGCAAGCCAACATTGAGGCCTAATTGACATGAAGCAATCATTTAACCCTAGCTCCAGTCTCAAATTATTAGCTTGGTTTTAGGGTGCTATCTTAGACATTGAGTTAGGTTATCTGCTAGAAAAATTATAAGATCTTTATAGAAAGACACAGAAGAAGAAACGTATCTATATTGACAAGAAAAGAAACGTGCCAATCCTACCCCAAGCAATGCACATCTTCCCTCAAAGAACCAAAGTGAACAGAAAAGAATATAAAATATCATGGAATCTATACTATTTGCCAGCTATATTGGGCAACTTTCTAATAGCTTCCCCAAGAGCAGCATGGAGTTGTCAGATTTGAGCACTCTGCCAAGTTAAGATGTGAAGTCATATCTCTGTCCTAGAATTCAGCCATAGCAATGTAGAAAAAGGGCTACCCTCTCAAAGAATGTTCACTTAACATTTTTTTCATTTTCATATCTATAGCCTAATAGATAAAGTCATTGCTGTGTTCAAGGGCATCTTGGTTTTCTTTTGATACTTTTAAAAATTTCACTATTTGATTTCCTACACTTATATCTGTGATCCTTTCTGAGTTTAATGTCATGATGGATATAAGGTCTCAGCTTTGTTCTCCCATGAAATATTCATTTATTTTATTGGTCATTCAAGGAGACTCCTTAAACTGCATGTTTTGAGTGATAAATGTGGGACACTGTCAGACACCTTATGTAAAAAAAGACTATAATCAAAAAGATTAAAAATGGTTACATTAAACAATGACATCTTCTATGACAAAAACTCAATATATTATAGTTGATTGAGAAAATTTAGTCAGGTTGGAATTAAGACAACACGAGTAGAAGCTTCATGTTATAGATCCTATGTATGATTTGAATAGAATCCTTGGAAGAAATATTCTCCCTGGAATAAAAATTTTCCCCAAGTCAGAATGGTTTGTATATAAATTCAATAGTAAATCTAAGACCCCTCTAGATTTGCAGGGGAGCCAGTAATCTAAATTAGTTTCTGTTAACGCCCTTAGCCCTTAGACATGCTGCAAAATAGAGAGAAACCAACATGCCCTGTCTTCTTTTCTCACATGGCATCGGCACCGTGTTTGCACTTCTTATATCTTTACGTCATGAAGATTGTAGTGTGTCTGCATCTGCTGGGGCTAGATATTTTTCCATAGTTGTGTAATACACTGACATCTGTTTGAATTTTCCATTAAAGAGCAGTTGCCATTGTCTGTTGCCTAGAACAGCCTTTCACATACAGTTCACCTAACCAACCCACATAGCCTTTGCTGTCAGTTCAAATGATGCTTTCTTTAGTAAGTTCTCCCTTGTTCCCAAACTGGAGTCGATTCTACACAACTTTCATAACTTCATGCCTTTCTGAGTTCTGTAGCAATCCTCACAGACGTAATATTATTTATGTTTGATCATTTACCTAATGCCCATCTTAATTAAGGGATTAATACTGAACTTTTTTGTATGTGTCTGCAACTAGAGGGTCCAATGCAATATAGATGATAAAGATAATGCTGAATAATTAATAAAATAAAGAAGCAGTGTTAAATAATTGTATAGAAAATTAACACCAAACTTAAATAGACAGGGGAACTGAAATCTGGGAGCTTCTTCTAATATTAAGAAGAGGCTATACTTTCAAAGGCTAATGAGAACCATGAGATTCAATGCCAGCCCCACAATTTTTCAACTAAATGACAAGAGGCAAAGTCCTTAGTTTCTTGGTACTTTTATCTTTCTTTACTGGGGAGAGGCACATCTGAAGGTGCTCAGGGGCCACTCTTGCTTGACTCTGCTCTCAGGAATTGCTCCTTTTAGTGCTCAGGGAACTATATGGGATACTGGAGATTAGTCATGTGCAAAGCAAGTGCCCTCTTCACTGTACTATTGCTCCAGCCCCTGTGTAATCTTTATTATGTAAACGCAGGAGGTAATATGTTTGCTGCGCAGGATTATCAGGATTATTAGGATTAAATGAGTGCATAGTACATCATAAGCACTTAAGTAGTGCACCATAATACCTCTCTTCTTCAAAATGTAGAATTCTCATGAATATAACATTATTATATAATGGATATAATATAATACATATCATTATATTTAAATGAACTCACCCTGTTTTACTAGTTTAAATATTTAAGTATATTTTATATGGATGCAGAGTTTAGATTTTCTATGGAGACTTTGAAAATACAGAAAGACTCAATCTGTCCAAAGGCCCTAGGAGCAAAAACCAAAATACATAAACTGAATCTTGGACTTGGATAATAACATTAGGTCATTTAATTAACCAGCAGTAGTTAAACCAATCAAAAGGATTGATTTTCTCAATTATTAAAGTATGATCTGAATATTACTATGTCTAAACCATTTTGTGTCAGATCTTCTGTAAGCTTTATTAGGAAGCTTTATATCTATTATAGTAATATGTGTCTACTCATTTGCATTTTATAATTTCTACAGTGTGCTGTCATAACCAGATGGAGACATCATTAAACCAAACATAACTTGGTGTATCCTAATTTGTTATGTAAAATCCCTTTTGGCTACTGGGCTTCTTTGCAATGATTTTAGATTTCCTTGTCATCTTCTGTATTTTTCATATTTCAATTTTCTTTTTTGGTTTTGGGGTCATACGTGGTAATGCTCAGGGGTTACTCCTGGCTATGTGCTCAGAAATTGCTCCTGGTTTGGGGGACCATATAGGAAAACAGGGGATCGAACCATGGTCCATTACACTAGTAGTGATCCTCAAACTACAGCCCATGGACCACATATTGTATTTGTTCCCGTTTTGTTTCTTCACATCAAAATAAGATGTATGCAGTGTGCATAGGAATTTGTTCATAATTTTTGTTTTTACTATAGTCCGGCCTTCCAATGATCTGAGGGACAGTGAACTGGGCCCCTGTTTAAAAAGTTTTGAGGACCCCTGCTAGAGTATACACTAGAGCAGGCAAGACCTTACCGATTGCATCACCACTTTGGCCCCGTATATTTCAATTTTTTGTAGTGGCTTATTCTGATTTTTTATGTACCCTCCTCTAGAATACTAGTTCATGAGACATAGAGCCAAACTTGATTCCTTGATTCCTGTTGTGTTAAGTACTAAGTGATATTAATGTACCAAGTTCAATGTGTAAATGAATGAGTTCAGTGTATAAATTAGAAATGGCATTATGACTTTATTCAAACTTTATTTATTACTCAAGACTAATTAAATCTCAGGTGAAAATTACATTCAGGTGAAATTACACAGAATGTTTGTTTTTCTTATTAGCAGCAGTGTAGGTTCCCTAATTTTTAACTTACAGATATGGACAACAACTTTTAACTTTTTTATTTCATTAAGCATAATAGTTCCCATGTCCATCCATGTATAGGAAAGTTTCAAGATTTCACTTTCTACCACATTCATAGTATTTCATTGTGTATATTTTCCACAGTTTCTTTAACTACTCTCTGTTGTCCAGCATCTGGGTATTATAAATAGCACTGAAATGAATTTAGGCATACAGAGGGCATTTTTGCATTTCAGTTTTGTTTTCCTAGGGTAGATCCCTAGGAGTTGTTTTACTGAATCATATGGGAACTCAATTTCTAATGTTTTGATGAATATCCATATTGTTTTCCAGAAAGGCTGGGCTAGATAGCATTCCCACCAGCAGTGAGTTCTTTTCTCCCTGCATTCCCACCAGCACTGACTGTTCTTTTCTTTTTAATGTGTGCCTGTCTTTTTAATGTGTGCTAGGTACCTCATTGTTGTTTTGATTTGCATCTCTCTGATGATTAGTGATGTGGAGGATTTTTTCATGCACCTTTTGGTCATCTGTAGTTCTTCTTTGAGGAAATGTCTGTTTATTTTTTCTCCCCATTTTTTGATGGGGTTAGATATTTTTTTCTTGTTAAGTTCTGTCAGTACCTTAATATATTTAGAGATTAGCCCCTTCTCTGATGGGTATTGGGTGAATAGTTTCTCCTATTTTCTGGGTCGCCTTTATATCCTAGTCACTATTTCCTTTGAAGTGCTGAAACTTCTTAGTTTAATATAGTCCTATCTGTTTATCTCTGCTTCCACTTGTTTGGACAGTGGTCTTTCCTCCTTGAAGATGTCTTTACTCTCAGTGTCATGAAGTGTTTTACCTAAGTGTTCTTCTATATACCTTTTGGTTCCAGGTCTGAGGTCTTTAATCCATTTGGATTTGACCTTTGTGCTTGGTATTAGATGGAGATTTGAGCTTTCTTTTTTGCATGTAACTAACCAGTTGTCGTGTTAAAGAGGTTTTCCTTGCTCCATTTTGAGTTTCTTTCCCCTTTAACAAAGATTAATTGATTGTATGTCTGGGGAACATTGTCAAAATAGTCTAACTCATCTGTGGGATTTTAGAAAAATAAAAGACAGTATGGCAAGAATACTCAGAAACTAGAGATGTGGGCTGGAAGGACAAGTCCATGACACGAAGCTTACCACAAAGAGTGGCCTGTGCAGTTAGAGAAATAACTACACTAACAACTTTCATGATAATGGTAGTGAATGAGAGAAATATAATGCCTGTCTCAAAGACAGGCAGGGGGTGGGGGAGGAGGGAAATGGGGGACATTGGAGACAGTAGGGTTGCACTAGTAAAGGAAGTGTACTGTTTTATGATTGAAAACCAACTACAAACATTTTTGTAATTATGGTGCTTAATGATATTATAAAAATAATAAAAATAAATAAAATTTAATAAAGAGACCCCAAGGTGCCTAAATGATCTCAATAGATAATGAGAGCTTGGGCTCCATGTTGTGTGGTTCTTGCATGGGTGGAACTGGACAAGTGGAGAAAATAGAGAATTGCTAACAATGATTCTCACCTTGGACACTGTAACACCTCTTCTCTACTTAAATCAACTATGCCACATAGTGTTTAGCCTTATTTTTCTAAAAAAAATTGAGACTCACAAAAATATCTCTCTCTTTCAATGTCATACTACAAAGAACTTTTATTTCAACACAGGATGCTTATATTTTCGGGTGACAAATGGTTTTGATTGGTTGATTTATTTTTGTTTTGGGGTTCTACTCAACTATGCTCAAGGAGGTTATTCCTGGAGGTAGTCAGAGATTCATATGTGGTGCCAGGGATCAAATTTGGGTCAGGCACATGATAGGAAAATGTCTTAACCCTGTACTACCTCTCCAGCACTGGAATTATTTTTTCCTGACCTGTGTGAATAATGGACAAGCAATAACCAAGAAAATACAGCTGGTAGTAGAAATTCAATCATCTCAAATGAAATGAATTCATACTGCAAATTGAAAAGTCAATGAGTGAAATGACAGGTTACATGAGGCAAATTCATAAAGATTTTCAAGAAATCGAGAGCATGTGTCTTTGTGTATGAGGCCTAGGATTTATCCCAAACCCTGCAAGAAAAAAAAAAAGAAGAAGAAAAAAATTGAACTGAAATGATCCTGGATAGTGGGTAGATGTGTTAAGTAGTCCTCTCAGATTTTATTATCTTGACATAAGCTTACAGCTATTCCTGGGAGACATACAACCAACTTAATACTTTATAGAGAGCTGTTGTAACTTATGTTAGTCTCCAATTAAACAGCAATCACATGTACCTTTTTAAACACCAAGATAAGCACTTCATTCTTAGCTGGGAGTTTGCACCAGCAATCATTTAAATCACTCAAATATAAGATTTGCTGATGTGTGCAAATTCAAAGCTGGTTAATTGCATCAAATTTTTAAGTGAAAAGATTCTTCTTGGAAACTTCAAGTATAATCAAGAAGGAGGTTAAGTAGGATTTGAATGCTTTTACTTTTTTTGTTTTGTTTTTGCAGTTCTTTGGTGACAAAACTGCTGACCTAGTTGTTCTTTCATCAACTCAGGCTGAACCCGAAATGAAGAAAATAAAATACAAATTTTAAACCCTTATGTAAACATCCAGATGACATATTCTGCAAGGAAGGCAGTTTTGAATAATAAAAACTTTTGTACAGACACATTTCATCATGTGCAAAAGCTTCTTCCAAACATTATGCAAAAGGAGATTAAATGTTCTTTCTCAGATGTAGCAAATTGTTTTGGATGACCCAGCCCTATAATCACTTATCATCAGTAAATGAAAAATTAGTTTTTATTACTTTTCTAGACTTTCTTCCCAAGAAACCTAGCCTACAAATATATTTATAATCATTACACTGTTTACATTACTTTGACCCCAATAAAATAAGATAAAAAATACTTTTTTGTCCATAAATAAGAAAAGTAAACAAATGGGACCATTTAAAGTAATAATAACAGGAGCACAAGTTAAAACAGTAGTAAAAGTGCTTGTCTTGCATATAGCCAATCCTAACTTCATTCTGAGCACTACATTGGGTCCCGGAAGCATACCAGGAATGACCTCTAAACACAGAATCAGGTGTAATTCCTGAGCATAAATGAGTGTGGCCCTAAATCAAAATAAATAAAGTATTGATGATAGTTTCTAAACTAAGAATTTAGGCATTATATGAATCTCAACTAGTCCTATTGCAAATAAAGGATAAGTTATATTAAATTTAAATATTTTCCAATGAGTAACCCAGAATGTTAATACTTTTCTTATTTTTTAATTAGTAGTATTAAAACAACCTCTCTTGAAAAAGTAAATATTGGCTTGCTCTCTTATGACCATATTTTTCCTAGAATACTTATTTCTCTCATTCCCCGCCTTTCTTTTTAAATAAAGTTTGTTCAATTAAAGCTCTTGCTTTACAATAGCAAACAAACAAAATTCCAATAAATATTCTATTTTTCTTTTTGTTATCTCAATTTTTTTCTAAACTATATTCTTTTTTTAGGTCTTTTTTTAAATATATGTTTGTGGCAATGTTCAGGGCTTACAGTTAGCTCTATTCTCAGGGATCATTCCTGGCATTGTTAAGGGGACTTTTTGGGATGGTGGGAGCAATCTGGTTTGCCCCATGCAAGAGAAATATCCTACCTATTGTGTGTGCTATGTCTCCATTCCCCTAAATTCTTTTACATTCTAATCCGACTCACCCACTGTCATTAATTTTTTATTTCATAACTTTCTCATTTCTATCTATGGCATATCCTGAAATAAATTTTGCTAAAGTAACTAAAGTTTTTTAAGGCTGAACTTTGATTTCTAGCATAATTTTAGTAATATCATTCAGCCAGTTTTCTTCTGTATTTCCCCCAGCCATTCTATAATCCAACTGTTCTTTACATATCTAGATATTAGATATTCTGATATTAGGTTGACTATACAGATATGATTCAATTCAAAATAGAGGGTCTGGAAAAATAGTGAGGGGAGAAAAAGAGAGAGAGAAAGCATAGGAACATGTGTTTAAAACAAATGTAAAATTTCAGTGTATAGGAGATAAAACATTTAATAAATAATTATTTACAACTAGCTAATTATTTGAGAGTTAATTCCTACCTCACAAAACATCTAAAACATTTATATGGATTAAATGTTAAATGTAAGTGTAAAGCCACATTTATTATTGAGGAAAAATGTCAAGAGCCTGAGTATGGGACTGTCCCATATACCATCACTTTGCTGCCAATGGAAGTACCCCAGTGAATTGTGTGAAGTGGGGAGAAGAGAGGCAGAAGTTTTAAGAAGGGAATCTGCTTTCTTCCTTTCTACCTCTATCACTCAGGAATGGCTAGATGGGGAGTTCTTGGACTATGGGCCTTGCTCTTTGTAGGAAAGGGAAGTCAGTCCTAGACCTTATTGAGGTCTTCCAGATCTGTTGTTGTCTTTCTGTCAGAAAAGAATTTCAGGTAAAGAATGGCAGTGAAGTAATAACAGGTTTTATTTGGAAATTCTGAGGAAGGGGAAGACAAGGAGAACATTGCACTAAATAAAGACTTTAGACTTCTCCAAAGACAGAGAGCCCTGGTACACAACCCAACATGAAGATAGGAAAGTCCATATATTAGGATGGAAAATGCAGGTGACACACTTGCAGCGCATCATATGCCTGGGCTAGAAACCCATATGTTTGTAGAATTTACACAAAAGCTCAGAGAGCATATATGCATGTCTCTTTATTCCAAGTTGTTTTATACAAAGTTTCTCCTAATATGCTGCACATGGGGCTTTCATCCTTTTCCTGGATGGTAAACAAGAGGAAAAATGGGATCAATTGATCTACTTTGATCTTTCTTTCCTGGCTTTTGCTACTTCTGGAGCTTCTCTTATCATGCCTTAGTTATCCACAGATGTGTAAGAGTTGACTTTTTCAAATTCTTTATCCTTGTTTTATTATGTCCCAATAACATGGGTTAGGGGACTGCTTCCCTATCTACCTGCCTATTTCAATTGGAATGAGGTTCTTTTAATTCTTCTTAAGCATAAGAAAGTAAAAAAAAAATTGTTCATTGATAAGTTCAATAAATTCTGAACTAAAACAACTTTTGATTCTTGTTTTCTCAGAACTTTGAGTCTAGGAGAAAGCTGGTTTGGCTATAAAATTTGGAGATTCTTCCTCACCACTGCCCATGAGTTGAAAATCAAACATTCTAACGTAGAAAAGAGATGTAAAAAAGATAATTTCTTTCTTGCTGAAGTTGTGTAGTCACTTAGACGAGCTATGTAATAGTAGCAATTGTATCCAAAATATTGATATTTTCACTGGAAAGTAAAAAAAAATTTATAACCTGCTAAGTTGAACATTAGAAACTAAGTGAGAAAAAATGCCATAATCTAGGGGCCGGGCGGTGGCGCTGGAGGTAAGGTGCTTGCCTTGCCTGTGCTAGCCTAGGATGGATCACGGTTCAATCCCCCGGTTTCCCATATGGTCCCCCAAGCCAGGAGCGACTTCTGAGCATATAGTCAGGAGTAACCCCTGAGCGTCATTGGGCGTGGCCCAAAAACCAAAAAAAAGAAAGAAAAAAAAGAATGCCATAATCTCGTTCACACCATAAGAATAATGTCATCTCATATACTTTTTGTTTTAAAATTAACATTTAATCAGTAGCACAGAACAATTTTTTGCCAACATAAAGTAGGGACTAACTATCTGTCTATCCATCTATCCTACAGTCTATATGGAACGATTGAGCAAGTTACTTCAATTCTATGCCAAAGAACACAAATTGGTTGGAGGGAAAGGTTCATGAATAGAGTTAAGATTAGTTTATCTTAATTTATTCAATTCATTCATCAATTTATTAATGGTTTGCTACTACATGGACTGTAATTCAATTATGTCAGCATTTTGATTTAGCATTTAGAAACTGAAAATTCCAGCTGGAGTATATTGATAGTTTTCAAAATCAAGCATGAAAATGATTTTAAAAGATAATCAATACAATGAATAAATAAAGCTTAACTAGAGAATAAGTTTTCCATGCATGCATTAACCTCAGAAAAATATCAAAAATGTTCAATTAAATGTACATAACCAAGTTCTTCAAAGAAGAATAAAGAACTAAAGTCGGTTTTCATTAAAGAGCTTCTTTAAGTGAATACTTCTAAGCTAAGCAATGCATTGTTATTCAGAGATCTGATGCTATGGATTTAGAAAGTGGATCATCTCTATGTAATGACACACTATGGTTGAAATACTGAATATTCTCAAGGAGTTTCTATTGCTGTACCTTTTACATGTGGTAATTAGAAATAAATATCAATAAAGTAATTATATGCAGGGGAAATGTCTAACCTTTTATTTGCAAATTGCTTTCCTTTTCATCAAAAGTTGAATATGCCATTTCCTTTGAAGAAATATTTCCTATAGTGCATTCCAAAGAGGCATATAAATATGCCTATTATCTAACTAGATTTTGCAAGGTGAAGAAAATTTCACGTCTTTTAATTTAAAATAAAGTCTAGTGGTATGGGGCCTGGATTCTGAACAGGGAGGGATGCATTTTTGTAAAGGGCCACATGTTGTTGACATCTTAGGCTTCTTTCTCATACCTAGTTTCCCCACCAAAAGCTACCTAGCCATACTAGGTAGCTTATCAGGAAAGGACATGAGGGAGAGGTAGGAAAGTACACTAGACAATATATAATCATCTTAAAGATCATCAGAAGCTAAATTCATCCTCACTGTCTTCCTATATAATCTAGCTTGTGTCCTAGGCCTGGCTTGTTTCCTAGCTTGTGATCTAGACTTATGACCTAGGTCTTCTCCTTTAGGAGAAGTCCCTGACCAGTCAGTAAGGAGCTTGTGGCTGATGGAATAATGTTTTGTTTAGCTTGACTTCAATTGTATGGTCTCATCTTTTGACTCTGGACCCTAACGTTTGGAGGCTTGTCCAGGATCAAACAACTATGACTCAGTTGCCAACAAAACTGCCTATGTCCCACGAACATAGATCCACAAACAGGTCCCTCTCAGGGTAGATGAAGATCTAAAGGAAATGGAGATCTGTTGGAGGCCCAAGGGAAAGTAACTGGATGCAGTGTCACTCCCCAGGGCCAGAAGCTGTACAGGAACACTCCACTCCTCCCACCAGGGAAGGTGGGTTTGACCACCACCATCACCATAAGTGATGACTAGTGGGCTTGGGTATCACTAGGTTCATGTGGATTCAAGTCCCACTGATGGTGATAGCATGGGTTCAAGTCCCACTGTTGGTGAGAATGTGAGTTCAAGTCCCACTGGGGGTTCCAATCACTCAGTGTCTCTCTGTCTTTGTGTCAGTCATGCTGTATTTTCTCTGTACCACTCACTGTCTTGTCTGGTCAGAATAAGGAAGGGAATTCTAAAGAGAATACCACTTCCTTGGGGTTGTTGGAATTTGATTTAAGTTCAGCAAAAATTGTGTGTTGTGTTATGTGCCTGTTTTTGAGTCTTGTGTCTATCTTTGTTTGTAGAAGGGGAGATGGTTGATAAACACTGGACAGTATCAATTGGCCAATCTGCATATGTATAGAGAACGGAGGAGGAAAGAATCAAGGAAGGAAGTCCTGAGAAACTGAGTGCAGTACTGCCAGCCTGGCTCTTTTCCAATGGTGGGAATTGGCTGGAGAAAGGAATAATATGGCCATTTTAAAACCCAATCCAAGCAGATTAGAGTATGTGATTTTGAAAACATTGTGGTCGGCAACATGTGGCTCTTTACACTTTTAATTTGGCTCTTCTGTGTGCGGGGCAGCCACTCCAGGAGTCAGGACTCTGCTCCTATCCTCTGTCAGTGCGCGCCTTGTGTGGCTCTCAAGATAAATTTCAATAGTGGTTTTGGCGAGATTTGGCTCAGTTGAAAAAAAAAGGTTGCCGACCACTGCGTAGGCAAACTAGAGATTTCATTGTTTGTATGCCAATGAATAAACTGCTGATAACTAACTAAAGAAAAAAATTGGACCATTTTAATTTTCAACTGGATGAAATTTCTAAGAATGAAGAATAAGGTGAAAAATGTTCCAAATATTGTGTTTAGGGGCCGGAGAGATAGCTTGGAGGTAAGGCATTTGCCTTGCACGCAGAAGGACAATGGTTTGAATCCTGGCATCCTATATGGCCCCTCCAGCCTGCCAGGAGCGATTTCTGAGCATAGAGCCAAGAGTACCCCTGAGCGCTGCCGGTGTGACCCAAAAACCAAAATAAATTGTGTTTAGCCTTTTTTGATTATATTTTAATTTTGTAATGCTATTGTTAAGATAATGCAATTCCATGTCAATTTTGTCGCACCAAACTTAATGTTGGGCTGAGAATCTCAGTGGTTCTTGATTGTGAATATCTAAAAGATGGGAAAATGATAAAACCGGTTTAAAGGTCTTTAATAAGTATCATAAAAGACAATTTGGTGCTGCTAATGTAAGAATGTTTAGCAATTTGGTTCCAAAATGATAGCAGGCAGTTTCAAATTTCCCTCCTAGAACCTTACTGCTGGTTTCTAGGCTGCTAACTTGAGTAGCTGGAGTGCCCTGGGGTGGTGGTGGGGGATGGGGGGAGGAGCTTCTGAGCATAGAGCCAGGAGTAACCCCTGAGCACTGCCGGGTGTGACCCAAAAACCAAAAAAAAAAAAAAAAGGCATAGAAAGAAACTGGAGTGCAGAGCCAAGACTGGCCCTCTCCAGTGCTCTGAGCTGGGTGCACATGGTATCCTGTGGTGTCTATGGCAGTAAGACTGCCCATCAAAGGATAAAAAAGAAGAGAAGGTTAGATAGAGTAGTGTAGATGTGTGTTTTATGTAAGAAATGCAATGGTTGGAATTATGAAAGTTGGGGGGAATTCTTTGAGAGTGTAATTAGTTATTTGCCAATTAAATAAAAAAAGAAAAACTATGGTCATATATCTCTAAATTATAAATGATTTTTATAGTTTTTATAGTTAATTCTATTGGAAAGGAGCTTAAATGCTCTACCAGGGTCTCAAACTCAATTTATCTGGGGGCCGCAGGAGGCAAAGTTGGGGTGATCCTTGAGTGCAAAATAGGGGGGTGTGACCCAAACAACTAAAACAAAACAAACAAACAAAAAAAGATTCCTCTAGGGCAGGGCCACAAAATGTTGTAGGAGGGCTGTTTGCGGCCCCCGGGGCCGTGAGCTTGAGATCCCTAGACTCATATTACAGTGGTGGAAATGTTGCACTGGTGATGGGGGGTGTCCTCTTATATGACTGAGACACAACCATAATCATGTTTGTAACCAAGGTGTTTAAATAAAAAAGTATTATTTTAAGAAAAAAAAAGAAAATTAGACCTTTAGAAATTAGAAGAATCAAGGTTTTCCATTTGGGATTTAAAATTATAAGCATATGGTTATTCTGTGTGTTCTGTAAATTCAGAAATATCACTTTTTTTTCTTTTCTTGGCACCTTCAGTACTTTGTTGCTTCATGGCATTATGTTAGTTTGCATAAATACAGACAGGGAGTTTTTTTTATCTCTGTAGTGGGGATTACTTCTCACAAAGACAGAAAATTTTAAAGGTCAGCTAGGAGACCCCAGAGCCCTCCTTCAGTGAAACAAAGTTAAAAGAAGTTGAAATTAAATAACAAGAAGGTCCAGTACTGTTACAGTACTCTGCTAATCTCAGGGAGATCATGGAAGTGGATTGGCCTAAGGAAATCAGAAATCATGTAGGAATGTCTATATCTGCACTGACTGGCAACAGCCTGGGTCCTGCTCTCAGCATCAAGAAAAATTCTAAAGATCAACATCATTTCCAACCCTGTAGAGGAGATAGGTAAACTTCCTCCAGGACACATTCCTGGATGAGAATGAAAGGTCCAAGACCACTTCAGCTCATCATGTGGACCTGACCTTTGCATCAATACATCAGCCAAGCCTGAGAAACCCTGGCATGACAAGTAAAGCATTAATGCCTTTATTGGTAAAGCTCTGCTCTGTCCTTGACCAATCCCCAGAATATCTCTTTAAGTAATGGGGTGCTCCATATGGAGATTTCTCCATTCTACTGGATTAATGTATAAGAACAAGACAATTACATTCAGCCATCTGACAAGTTTCAATGTGAAGGTAGAGAGAAAACTATTTTTTCTGTAGCTTACTGAATTAAATACATTCTAGTAGGTTTAACTTAAAGCCTACTCCTCTTGGGCAACTCAAATTCATATGAAAGTGTATTTACTGGTTGTAATATAATACACTGGTCATAATGAACTAAAAGCTATATATGTGATCACTAGTCTGGCTAGAATAGTGAGAGCCAGAACTTTACCAGGGAAAACTTATGTTGAATAGGACAGTAGAAGTAACTGAGAGCTGTGTTTTATGTGTTATTACTGAAGCTAGTGGGAGCCCTTGGTCCCTTCTCCAGACAACACTTCCAATACCAGTAGCATATACTGAAGAATACTAGTAGTGTGACATCACACAGATGCCAAAAATACTTATGAAACTGGTACAGTGCTATGATGCTTTGGCTTCTGTGCTTAACTTCTCTGACACAGTCCCAGAAGAAGTATTGTCTACTACTCTGTCCTCCCAAGGATAGAGGGGAACATTTATTGCTCCAGGACCTGGTCAGTTTAAGTAATATTCTTCAGTCTAATTGATTTAATCTTTTTAATATATTGATAACTGTAGATTCAAACTAGTCAATAGCCTGGACACTAATTAAGAACTAGGTAGCTTTAGGTTTTACCCCTTCTTATAGGTAGAGCCTAAAATATTTGCCAGAATTAAGATGTTACAGAAGAAAGATCTTTGTCCACACTCCCCATGAATTACTTCTAAGGTGGTGAAATCTTTTAGGAAAATGTGAAACAGAAAAGTCAGCAGGAAAGCTACCAGTGAATAAGGGCAAGAAGGGCCACAAAAACTCAGCTAGCTAAGACCATTGACATCAATTGGAAATTACGCTATGCCTATCTACCCCAAAAGTCAGGACAAGTCAAAAGAATGAACTGAACACTAACATTTAAAGATATTAGAGTGAGTAGGAAGAATGAAATGGAGGGGCCCGAAGCAGTGGTGCAAGCGGTAGGAAGTGTTTGCCTTGCACACACTGACCTAGGATGGGCCACAAATCCCGGAGTCCCATATGGTCCCCCAAATGATTTCTGAGTGCATAGCCAGAAGTAACCCCTGAGCATTACTGGGTGTGCCTCCCCCCCCCCAAAAAAAGAAAAGAAAATGGGCACTAATATTTAAAGAGGATAGATGGTGGGAGGAAAAAAAAGAGCAAATATTGGGCCTTTCCCTGGTAATGTTAAGGGTAAAATAATTAGAACCAGGTGCAAGAGGCATTTCTATCTGACCCAGTGTAGGAAAGAAAATGACCCTCACAGCCCGTCTATCCAGGCAACTGGATTTTAGGGCCTTATACATTTCTCTCCACCCCAACAGCTGTTTAAGTTGCAGTATTGAAGAAGAAGCAGGAACCTTCTTGGTTCTCCCGATGGAGAGTCATATCCCAAATGACTTTGAACCCTGAAATTCAGCTGACTGACTCAGCTCCCAGGACCAAGACAAAATGCAGATAATCCTGATACTCCTACTGACTTCGGTGACTGTGAGACAACCAGGAAGAATGAATACCCAATTTGCTCATGGCTATACTTGGACTCTTACCCAGACTGTAGATGGAGGGTTTGTGGATGAAACTGTCAACACAAGGATCCTGCCTCTAAATTTTGACTTATGTGATTTGTTTGGGGTTTTCAATTATGCTCCACAAGATCTTCTGATACTGAGGTGTAATCGTTAAGAAAAGAAGTGTATACCACCCCATAACTGCGAGTCCTGGATAAGGAACTTGCTCTGAAAGCATCCTCATTTTATATTTGTCCAGAAGATAGACCTTTGAAACGTGGGGGATAAGCAGACTTTCACTGCAGGGTATAGGAATGTGTCAGGTAAGCCATCTGGCAGCACAGAGTGAGCCAGACCATGCGTCTAAGGTTGGTGGTCTTAGGGAGAGTTTTGAGAGTGCTGTTAACCAGAGCTGTCTCATAGGGTCTGTAAGACAACGTGACCAGATTTACTTCCTAGTTGGGAAGCATCTGTTATGGCAAATAAGGAGGAAGGAGTCAGCAGTTGAACACTGCTAAGATGCTAGTGTAAGCCGTACCATCAAGCATGGAGTAGAAGAGAGTCTAGGATCAGACTTTCTGATAAATTGCCAGAAAATGTTAATTGTGAGTATATCTAGAGCACTGTCTATACTCCTTAACACAAGTGGCCCTGCAGAACACAAGTTTGGACTTAAGTTTCTTAAAACAAGGTGTATTGTGTAAGGCCCAAAGGAACAGATTCCCTCCTGATATGAACAATGTTTCACTCAGTCACCCCGGTTAACTTCCCTGGCTAGGCCACTGCTTATTCATTTATTCTTTTTGTGTTGCTCTTAATAGGTCTTTGAATAATTAATTTCCTCATTCACTTTGTTTAGGCATGCATAAATGCAGTTAAGATATTTATGCTAAGTTCCCAGTATGTGCCAATAAGCAGGGACTGGAATGAGGAACCTCAAGGAGAATCAAAGATTTGGCTCTGGTCCATAAAAAGAGGAAGAAATGTGGGGATCTGGGTTCTAAACAAGGAGGGGTACAGTTTTGTAAATGGCCACACTTTATTGATATTTTTGTCTTCTTTTTCTCAAGCCTAAGTTTCCCCACCCCAAGCTATTTGGCCATACCAGAAAAAGGAAAGGACATGAGGGAAAAGTAGGAAGGTACCCTAGTCAAAAACCAATCATCTTAAAGATCATCAGAAGCTAGACTCCACCTCATTCTCTCCTATATAAACGGCTTGTGTTGATTGCACGGGGTCATCTCCTATGGGAGATGGCCCTAACTGGTCAGTCAGTCTGGGGTTTATGACTGACAAAATGACAGAATTTCACCCTAGCAGTGAAATTCTGAGCTGAATTTTAAAAGAGTAAAATTAATATGAAAAAGTCACCTCAGGAAAGCACTAAAACAACTTAGACTGGAAAGCCATAAACTTGTTATAGTCTTTGAGTGATGTAACCAAGAAGAGAAAAATAGTCCTAGTGCTCAGTTGACTTAAGGCCAAAAAAAAAAAAAAAGGCTATTGTGATTCTAGTTATTCCAAACAACCCCTTTGGGCAATATAATTGTTTCTCTTCTAGCAGCTATTCTGTAGGATGTGATTGTGGGGAGTGAAGTATCTAGAGAGGAAATGAGAGTGATAAGAGACTCACAGTGTCCCTTGTCACTCAGTCTTTGTA
This sequence comes from Crocidura indochinensis, assembly GCA_004027635.1. Taxonomy (NCBI): domain Eukaryota; kingdom Metazoa; phylum Chordata; class Mammalia; order Eulipotyphla; family Soricidae; genus Crocidura; species Crocidura indochinensis. The sequence goes on along the minus strand of PVKC010003540.1, from coordinate 3,127 downwards.
TTATTTAAACACATGAATTAATCTGTGTCAGTCAGTGGTCTACTCGGTGATATGCTCTGGACTACTGTTGCTATCTGAAATTAATGGCTGTTATTAGAACCATGTTTTGGCCCTGTACTTCATGAGCTTCTGTATACACATAATTCAGAAGCCAGAGTCACTAGCAAAAACTCTGCTTGCCTCTCTCTGGTGCTAAAAGATCATCTAGGACCTTAGTAGGAATACAAACAATTTCCCAAAGACTAAGGCATGGTGGCTATGACTTTTCTATATTCAAAAGCAATTGCCATAGTTTATATTCTTTTTTAACTACTATTGAAGGAATTTTTAAATCCCTCTGTAAACCAGTATTCTCTTTTTCTCTTTTTAGGATTCCTTTCATGTGTTCTAGTTTTTATTTGTAACATTGGCTTGAATGATATGCATCTTTGTTTTAACTTCAAATAACTTCTAAGTAACTTATTTTATATTTGTTTTCTTTCTTTGGATGGCTGACATAAAATTCTATCCTAATGCATTTTAATATACAAAATTTGTTACATTTTATTTTAGCCAATCTTTGGATCATTGCCTTTATGTATTTGGGGGGGGGGTTCTGCTTTATTTGGTTTCTGGAAGAGAATCACAGACCTGGAGGGAATTCTCTGAGGGAAAACTAGAATCTATGCTTGAGGCTACTCTTGGTGTTGCTCAGAGAACTGTGTGTTGCTGAGGATCAAATCCAGGCTTCCTGCCTACTGAGCATAAACTCAGCAGTTAAATTATCTCTCTGGCCCTTTCTTATTGTTTTAAATGTAGAAAGGTCATTCATTACATTTTTCTCTATATTTGGTTTTATAAAGAATACAAGAAAACTTGGCAACTTTAAACACTTGGGATTGAAGACATTACAAAAAATCTGCACCTGAGATAAGAAAACTGCCCTTTAATATTTCTTCTGATTTCAGGCAGCATACAGGATTTATTTTTGCTAATTTTTCTCTTCCCTTTTACTTTTTGAATTCTATTATATTTTAACTGAATTATGTATAAGTGTATATATCTTAAAAGATTTAATTGTGATAGATCTATACATTTTTAATCAACACAGCTTATATTAGGGACTTTTTTTTATGCTTCTCAAAATGTTTCTTTTGCATTTGAGCTATTGATTGCAAGTAATTTTTGATGCCTATCATTTTATTTGATGACCAAGATGACAAGCAGTTTATAAGAAAATGCATGTTACTTCAAGTTGAAGGCATTGATGATTTCTCTCTAGTCTCAGGGATTTAACTTACAAATCAGTGAGCCAGGCCTCAGGAGTTTGATATGGGAACTAGAGCAATGTTGGCTTTGTTGATGGATCAGCACAAGTCAGATGTCCAAAAGAATTTATCCATACAGATATTAAGGTAGAGTGAACCTACTACATCATTTTATATAAACCAAAAGATTTGCTAGGCCCAACATACAAGTCTATTATGTCATAATAAGAAATTAGGCATTTCTACAACAGGTGCTGAGAAGCTATTGATTTGTACACAAAAAGCTAAATAAACTTTGCAGTTGAAAGGCAAAGGATATGAGGAAGACAGAAGAGATCAAAATTAAAAGGAGATAACAAAAAGTGTAAGGCAAGATAATTAAAGAGAAAGTGAGGACCATTCAGAGGGGAAAAGGAAGGGACAGGATGGTCTAAATAATGCCTAGGAGTGATGTGATTGGTTGTATTTCTGAAGAGAGTCAAGTTCCAGCTATTGCTTTGTTAAATTCAGAAAATGCCTTTCTTGGGGCCTGGGAGATAGCATGGAGGTAAGGCATTTGCCTTTCATGCAAAAGGTCATCGGTTCGAATCCCGGTGCCCCATATGGTCCCCCATCCTGCCAGGAGCAATTTCTGAGCATGGAGCCAGGAGTAACCCCTGAGCACTGCTGGGTGTGACCCCCCTAAAAAATAGAAAAAAAAAGAAAAGAAAATGCCTTTCTTGTTGACTGTTTTTATCTTGCTTGCTTGCTTTGTTTTGGGGCATGCCCCATGTTACTTAGGACTTACTCTTACCCCTCTGCTCAGGGATCATGGTTACACCTTGAGGGGCTCAGACAACCATATGTAATGTCAGTGATCATACCCAATTGGTTGAGTGTAAGGCAAGAAAGTTTTCTGTTCTAGTTTTCAGACCCAACATCATCTTTTAAATAAAGAAATTAGTGTTGGAATTTACCAACTCTCTAATATCTAGGAGGTGTTGAGAGTTATTTCTTCTTCTTTTCTTAGTAAAATGTAACTGCATTGACAATAGTATCAAGATAGAGTTTACTCAATATCATTGTCATCAACCCCATACTCTCATAAGTGACCTTAATTTGTCATACAGTCATTGTCAGAGCCTTCATTTAATCTAGCATCATTAATGGTGCTACCTATAATGTAATGTTCCTTTCTCATATTTAAGACACTTACTTTCCTGATGATTAGACCATAATTGGATATGAAAAATTACTTATTAAGCCATATTTTATTGGCACATAAAAGTGATAAAAATGTAATAAAGAAATGCATAAAGTCTGATTTCAGATAGCAAAGGGACTTATTTGTCATGACTTCACATCAGCTATGCTATCAGAGTGAATTTACAAAACTCATTGCTAGTTTACCTCTGAAGAAATAGAACATAAAAAAAATGTTTTTTAGGGGTCTAGAGTGATAGCACAGTGAGTAGGACATTTGCTTGACATGCAGCCAGGGTTCAATCCTCGACATACCATATGGTTCCCTTAGCACTACCAGGATTTATTTCTAAGTGCAGAGCAAGGAGTAACCCTTATTCTGCACCTCAAAGAAAACAATGCCTAGGCTAGATAGATGATGGGTTTTAAGAAAAAATAAAGACATTGAAATAATTCCCAGAGATTAGGGCCAGAAGGACCAGCTCAAGATATGAAGCTCACAAAGAAAGCCTCTTCAACAAGTGGTGTTGGCACAACTGGCTAGCCACTTGCAAAAAATTGAACTTAGACCCACAGCTAACAACATGTACGAAGATAAAATCCAAATGGATCAAAGACCTTGATATCAGACCTGAAACCATAAAATACATAGAACGACACGTAGGCAAAACACTCCATGACATTGAGACTAAAGGCAT